>JAWZTI010000447.1:0-28996 GCA_039880955.1 Chlamydomonas urium
CAAGGTGTAGCCCTGTGCACGTGGGACAGAGGCGGCAAGTGTGACGTAGGAGGACGGAGGCAACGGTGCAAGTGCGCAGGTCAGGGTGCACAAGGTGTAGCCCTGTGCACGTGGGACAGAGGCGGCAAGTGTGACGTAGGAGGACGGAGGCAACGGTGCAAGTGCGCAGGTCAGGGTGCACAAGGTGTAGCCCTGTGCATGTGATGAGGAGGGATGGGGATGGCGCAAGGGGGTAAATCCTAGTCACCTGTCCAGCTCACACACGCTGCATTGTCACACCTTTTGCTCCCTGCAACCCAGCTGCCCACCCCAACCCCACCAACCCAGCCCCACTCACCCCGCCGCACGTGCACTGCTCGTACAGCGTGTACGCAGGATTAAGCAGCCATGTCAACAGCAGCCCTGTGATGTTGTCCACAGACCAGGCATTGCCCAGTTCGTTTTCGCCGCGCAGGACGCCCATGGCGCTGAGCTCGGCAAAGTCGACGGCCAGGTATGGGCAGCTGCGGCGGGTAGGGGGTGGGTAGGGAAGTGGGGCAGTCCGAAGGCAGGAAGCAGGGGCAGGTGGGGTGGGTAAGAGCTGGTCAAAGCAGAGGGCGGTGAACAAGGGGCAGATAGGGGCAGTCTGTGCCCAGCAAAAACAGGGCAGAGGAGGAACAGCCGGGGGAAGGTGATGCAAGGGGAAGTGATCAAGTTGGTGAGATGAAGGGGCGGGCAAGGACTGCTAAGGTACGTTATGGGTGGGGTCATTCATGATGATGCCTTGCATGCTTTCTATGCTGTGCTGTCATGTGTGCGCGGACTCTGACACCCAACAAGACCAGCAGGGGCAAGAACCGCTGCATAGATATCTGAGCCCAAGCAGGTGATCCAGCCCTCAAATCACCTTGCTTGTGCAGGCTGCTGCTGCTGCCAGTTTCCTAAGCATCATTGCAGCACCTTACCCCAGGAAGTTGACACCAACAGCAACCACTGGTGGCGGAGCAACACCTGCTCCCCTGCCGCTGCATGGCATGACATGCCCTGCTGGATGTGCGGCAACCGCTCAAATTTGATGAAAGAGCAGCAAGTGGCCCTCCCCCACGGCTGCGGAGCAACAGTTGCTCCCCTTCGGTGCGCAAACAGCCCTGCGCCCTGCTGCCCTCTCCCCCCTCACATGAGCGCTGTCGCGTTTTCTGAGAACTGGTCACTGACGGGGCGCATGGAGGTCGAGAACTTGATGCCGCGCGGCAGCCGGGGGGCGGAGTAGTTGATGTACCTGTACGTCCTGCAGACGCAGGGAGGAAGAGGCAGGGAGCGGGATGAGTCGGCAACACAGTGCGTGGGGATGGGGGGGTCAAGGCCTTGAGATTGGGGGCAAGAAGTAGCCCGCTGCAAAATCAACTTGGGCCTCGGTGAATTGCTCAACAGCGGAGGCCTGCTAAACCTTGCGAATGATGTCGGGGAGGTGCTCGTGTCCAGATAGATGCAGATGCCTCCATTCCTCCTCCCCTCGCTGCTCCAATTCCCTGCTCCCTGCTCCCCTCCCTCCACCTTTCTCTTCCACTCATCCCTTCCCTCCTCAACCGCCTCCTCCCCCTCGCTCCTTCCCTCCCTCCTCCCCTCGCTCCACCCCTGCCCCCACCGCTCACTTGGTGTCAAAGTTGAAGTCCGTTCCGCAGCAGGACATGAAAGTGCCACGTGTGTCGAGGTACGACTGACGTGGCGCCATGAACTCCAGCAGCACTTGGGGCAGGGGGCCGGTCTGCATGGCAGGCAGGCACAGGGTGGGTCAGGAAATCTGTATGAGCACAATGGTGGCTACCAAGGAATCTCTTCATGAGTGTCAGGGTGGCATTCCACGATGAAGCAAACCGTCCTTGGAGCCAACCATTCAACAACCCCTTCAGAGCAAACACTTCAGTGCAAACCCCTCTGAGCAAAGCCTGCAAGGAACCACTCAGCAAACACTTCAGCAGAACCTGCAGCAAACCCTGCAGCAAACCTCCAGCCCTCACCAGTGTGTTGTTGCTGATGTCCAGTCGCAGAAGCGAGCTCGCACGCCTGTGGTTGGTTGCGCATAAGCACACAGGGTCGACATGCATCAGAAGCGTATGCTGTGCAAACAGCCAAATTAATCAGGACAGGCGGCGTGGCACACAGTATCGCATGCACTGTAGGTGCTTGTAAGCACTGGTGTCAACTTGGTACCGAATGCGCAGATGGCTTGCAATGTCAGGCAGGTCATACATCCTGAACCCAGGTCAGGCCAATAGCTGCGCGCAGCCCTGATGCTGCAGACGCTCAGGACACGCTGCCGCTGCGTGTCACAACCCGTGTACAGTCTCAGCACTAGCAATATAGGCAAATTCAGCACACATGGGTGCCAGCAACGCCCTGTATCCTTCGCGCCAGGGCCGTCCGTCTTCACAGCCTCACGTTGGTATTGGAAACACCATAAGCAACCTCAGCCTCACGTTGGTATTGGAAACACCATAAGCAACCTCAGCCTCACGTTGGTATTGGAAACACCATAAGCAAACTCAGCCTCACGTTGGTGTTGGAAACACCATAAGCAAACTCAGCCTCACGTTGGTGTTGGAAACACCATAAGCAACCTCAGCCTCACGTTGGTATTGGAAACACCACAAGCAACCTCAGCCTCACGTTGGTGTTGGAAACACCATAAGCAACCTCATCATGCTGTGCCTCAAACTGTATGATTCAGACGTGGTACTACCCTGGCACAGGCTGGTGTTTGCCTGCAGGTGGCCGCACTTACCCGACGTTGTCTGGTAGCGGCCCCTGCAGCAAGTTGTCCGACATGTCCTGCGGCCGCCGATCAGGGTGCGTCCATGAGGCACACAAGAGTTGAGCATCATGGCATGTCAGCACACGCAAGTATTACAGCCTGTAATTCTGTGATTGATTTCGAGTAAACACTGCAGCTTCAGCTGTGATACGGACAGCCCATGCAGCTGCCCTGATACAGCATTTCATATGTTGCATGTGCAGCTCCATCTGTGATACGGACAGCCCATGCAGCTGCCCTGATACAGCATTTCATATGTTGCATGTGCAGCTCCAGCTGTGCATGCATGTGCTGCGTGGGAGCTGACTGACCACCCGTGACCTACCAGGTTGGTCAGGGAGGCCAGGTCGTTGAACAGGTTGGGCGGCATTGTTCCCTGGGGTGTGTGAGCAGCGGGATGCAGGTGTTGCAGGTTAGAGTGCGAGTTAGACTGATGATCGCACCATGTCTGCTGCACTGCAAACACCGAATACCGCTCCAAAACGTGCTGCTGCAAGCGATCATGATGCTGACAGCTGCCGCTCAACATGGATCATGTCACACGACCCACATAGAGAGAGTTTTTCTCCACAGTCAGGCTCGTCAGGTAGAACTGCCTGCCCAGCCAGTCAGGGATGGTGCCGTTCAGCCTGAGAAAGGGGAAGCAGTCAGCATGTTGATCACTCTGGGGATAAGGTTGTGCTGATCCTGCTTTTTGTTTTGATGAGTAGGAGTTCCTTTGAGCACCTGCGGCGTCCCTACAGACTGCGAAGAACGGCCTACCTACCGACCACGCCAGGGGCTGCAGGTCAGGAGCTGCGTTGGTGCACATCACATGGAGCCCTTCCTCCCACACCTACCCGTTGCGACCAATGTTGATCTCCGTCATCACGCGTGTGCGTCCCAAGTCGAATTCGAGCTGGCTGAAATTTGAACAGCGGTTGCCCTCCAGCAGGAGCACATGCAGTTGCTGCATCGCAACAAGCACAGAAGCAGCCAGGCTGTCAGCCATTTGATGTGCGATCGTGCTTACTGGTCTGTGAGGACAAAGCACCAAACTGTGTAGGTGCTGCACTCCAGTGCAGCAAATCACAGAGAGGCACCACAGCACTCAGGGTGCGCGTCCTAGCCTTAATCCTGGTTTGGTCTCTGAGTACTTACTGGGTAGAAAGGGAGTGTAGCCCTGATGCCAGTGAAGTGGTTGTTCTGGTACAGCGGCGTAGGGGAGGGGGGAGGGGAATGAAGCACAGGGTCAACATCAGGCCAGATGGAAGGTAGGTAGATCAGACGCAGGATCCAACACAGTCATTGGCAGGCAATGCCATGTTACCCCGCAACTTCACTTGCCAGCCCTCCCCTGCCTCCCTCTCCCCTCCCCCTGTCACCCGCTTCGCTCCCCTTGTCCTGCAATGCTCCACCCTTGTTGCCCTCACCGCAGCATCCACCACAACCGCATTGCCGCACTTAGTGACGTCCAGAACCCCCTGAACAGCACAGTCAAGCCCATGCAGCAGCAAGAAACGTCACAAACAACCTCTTGGTGCAGACAAGCTGCATGGTGCACACCTCCTTCAACTGCCACCTCTGCATGCGCCCCGGCCCTGCTCAGGCAGGCTTCCGCTGACCCTGGCACTGCAGGAGACTGTTCGCGCATTTCACCGCTGCTTGTGCCCCAGCCCTACGCAGAGCACATTGCCTGAACCTGCCTCTGCACAAGACTGTGCGCCCATTCCAGCTGTGCCCATCCCGGCTCTTTGACTTTCCGCCTGCCCCTTAGGGGCGAACTCCCCCTCGGGGGCGGTTGTTTGCTGTGCGTTGACTCTGCCGCAGGGTTTTGGTCCCCTCGGTGTTGTGTAGGGCAGGCTTGCCTGCAGTCTACGCTTCTCCCTTCACTCATGCCCACGGGCTTAGTTCTTTCTTTCTTTCTCTCCAGCTGTGCATTTACCCCAAGCCTTCCCAGACATGTTGACTGATCCTGGCGCTGCAGAACACCTTGCGCCCTGCTCGAGTCTCCATGCGCCCCCTCCCCTGCCCAATCAGGCTAACTGAACCTGGCGTTGCAGGGCACAGAGCGTCCCTGTCCGAGCCTCAGTGTGCCCCAGCCTTTTCTTGTCATGCTGGCTGACGCTGACAACGCGAGAGACTGTGCTCCCCTGCTGCCATCAAACTAACCTGAAGGTGGTTGTTAGACAGCAGCAGGTCTGTCAGGGGGCTCAGCGTTTGCAAGTCGGTGGGCGGCCCACACAGCCATTGGGGTACCGTGCCTGCGTGCGCGTTCGCGTTCGTGTAGGAAGCAGGGCACGTGATGAATGGTGGGCGGTACGGTCAGCGGCGGCATGGGTGGCGGAGCAAATCAACACAAATTTGCGTCACTTAGATGAGAAAGGGCGTGTGCATCGGAAAAGTGCCCTGAACCTAAGCTGCAACATCTTGTCTTATGGGTCAACAAACCAGGCATATGTCACATATGATACGTGCCAGCCTGACAGACCCCCTCCCCACCCCCTGTACAGCAAGCAGCAATACCATGTGCGCTGAGCCCATGAATTTGCACCCATGGCGACCCCCCACACACGCCCTTGCTCACCAGTGATGCGGTTGTTGCTGATCCCCTGGAACCCCCACGCGCTCGCCCTAGCTTACCGGTGATGCGGTCGTTGCTGAGTGCAACCCCCCACCCCACCCGACCTTGCTCACCAGTGATGCGGTTGTTGCTGATCTCCAAGACCTCAAGGCTGCTCATGTTGCCTATTTGCTCTGGTATACTGCACAGCACAACAGGCGACGGTGCAGGTGTACAGATGCCAGGTTAGCACGGGTCAACGAAGGAGTTGTAGTACGATCAGCTTAGCCAGCAGCAGCAGACTGGTCATCCTAGTCAGATTCCTGCTTCCAGGCACATCAACCAGCAGCTCAAGGTGGGTGCAGCGGTTGCAGTACACTGCCAAGTGCTAGCAGATTACGGCTGGCAGGAGGCACAGCCACTGATAGCCCAGTCAATGAAAAGCCACTGACAGCCCAGCCACGGGCAAGCCATTCATAGCCCAGACCCTGACAAGCCACTGATAGCCCAACCCAGCTCCTGGCATGCCATGCATGGCCAAGCCCGACAAAGCTGAGCGAGGCAGCCGGTGGTGACTGCGGCACATTCTCACGTTCCAGTGATGTTGTTGTAGCCGAGGGAGAGGGTTGACAGCAATGACAGCTTGGCGATCTCATTGGGTATGGACCCTGACAGGACGTTGTTCTGCAGAGAGTCAAACGTAGGTGCAAGCAGCACATACAAACCGTCAACACGCAGGGCAGCAGCATCAAACAGTAGGACTCTGCCCCATGAGCCTGTTCAAGACCTGCTCTTCAGGGCTTTGTAGTCTACAGCTCTGATTTCTGAGGCTGCATAGCCTAAGCCTCTGCTGTGTTGCCCAAGGTTGTGTGACCTAGGCTGACACAAGCCTTAAGCCAGGCTGGTTGTTGACAGGAGCCGTGAAGCCAGGCGGTGCAATTGACGTCAAGTGCCACCACCTGGTGGCATCGCTGGCTGGTGAGAGTCATACATAGGCCAACGGGTGGCGCTCACCTGCAGAGACAGCATCCGCAAGCTGCAGGAGAGCAGCAGCAGCACGTCGGGCAGCGCTGCCTCATCGCCTCGGCCAGTCAAGGAGCCCACGACCTGTGACCAGGGACGTGACAGGGTTCAAAACAGGTCAGCGATAGGGTTGTGACTGAGGACTGCAATTTTTGGGGCATTGCCAATCAGCACTTTGGCTCAGATGCTGATTGGGAGCAAGACAGTGATGCTGCGCTTTGCAGATAGGCTGTCTCCCAACCCGTGAATCCACACCCCGGAGCAGCAATGCCCTTCCAGACCTTTCTGGCTGCGCCTATATTGTGCACGTGTTTGCGCAGCCATGGGGTTGGGGTCATCACAGTGGATGCAGCACTTCAGCAGGCCATGTGCCTCAGCTCAAGTAATGAAGCTAGTCTTCAGGCGACAGGTAGTGCAATGCACACGTGCTCCCGCTGAACACACTCTGCTGCTTGACAACAAAGCACATGCAATAGTGTGAACCTGGTGTGTGGTCCACAATTTAGGATGCTCCATGTGTCCCACAGCAGCTGTGGGCTGTTGCACATCAACCCAGCCAAGTCTTCGGCATGACCACCCTTGAGACTGTGTGACCTCACATTGTTGTTTTCAAGCGCTAACGCCACTACTGATCCAACGGAACCTGTTTGTGGGAGCATCAATGGGAGCAGGGAAGCGGCGTGAGCGACAGACGGACAGTTGCAGAGGGGGTATACTGTGCCATCAGAGCACGTTGTTGCCCGCACTGCAGGCAGCAGGGTAATCAGCAACGACACCCTGCAAGCCTCGGTGCTCTTACAGTTGCAGGTCATGGGGAAGTCCAGCTGGTTGCGGCACTGCTGCACGGAGCAGCACTTGATGCCTAGCCAGCAGCAGAAGTCCGGCAGCGTGACGTTGCGGTACGTCATCGTGCCCTCCCGCTGCTGCTCCCACACCGCCATGAAAGCCGCTTGCGTCGCGTTGTCAGGCAACACATCTGCCACCTGCTCCACGCACGTGCCTTTGGTGACGTTGGGCAGCTGTGGCCTGCCTAGCTGCCAGGTGTCCAGAAGGTTCCAGCAGCCCTTGCTGTCCCAGCCTGAGCTGTTGGTCCAGGAGTCCCCGTCGAAAAGTAGGAACAGGGCGCACAACGCATAGACCTGAGACACTGGAGTGTCGCAAATGCTGGTGTTGCGGTTGGTGCGCGTCCTGAGCACCGATGACAGGTTGTTGAGCGCTCCCTGTTGTGCTGGTGTCATCTGCACACATGCACAGTGTCCAGGTGCATGCATGTAGCAGTGTCCTTCAGGGAAATTTCTCTCTGGTGCCCATATGACTCACCTCCCAGCATCGGAAAGTGCAATGACAGTTGCACACCGAGATGCATGCATGGCCAGCTGGGCTAGGCACCACAGGTATCTATGCGTACAGTCACCTGAGCAGCAGCAATACGCCCCATGCAAGATGGTGCTGCATGCCTGTAGCGGGCGAGACACAGGGGCTCACTGACCTTAGTGGAAACAGCCAGCGCATGCGGCGGCGGCAGTGTGCACGCCACCATGGATATCACGAACACCAGCACCAGGCGCCAAACTGTTGCTTCGGGTTGCGCCATGCCGTGCGTCGGCCTTTTCTTATTGCCGCGGCAACTGCCTAGGGGGGCTGATGTCCAGCCATGCTTCCGCTAAGCTAATTCAGTTACTGTTGACGCGAGGCGGTGATACTGCCATAGAGTATCAGCAGGGAGTGTCAACTGGCTCACACCGCGTTTCACACCGCCAGCGTTTCGGGAAGTTTGTCAGAGTACGCTCGGGCCTTTAGGCATGCAAAGCGACGTCCACCCTCTCCTTATCTCATCCAAAGCCAGCTGGGCATGAGGACACACGGGCTGTCACAAAAGTCACTGATGCGGCAGCAGCAGCAACAGCAGCAGTAGCAACAACATCAACAACATCAACAACATGGCGTCCGTCCGTTTCGCTGTGGGGCCCTTGAGGCAGCAAGGAAGCTCTCCCTTCTCCAGGCCAGCTGCGTCAACAGGCAGCAGCAGTTCACGAGCGAGCCTGGCACCAGCGTGCATCAGATGCCGTCATGCAAGCTTACACATTGGATGCAAGATTGAAAGGCTTAGCTAAGCTTCAGTTGACATTGATCACCTCTGGTGCCTGCTCAACTGCTGCAACAGCAGTGACATGATTTCTGTTGGGTGGCCAATTGCTGGTGGGAGGGGGGACACTAGAAGTGGACAGAGCTGGACAAGGAACCACACAAGCAACTTCTTTGTCATCCAAGTGGAGGGGCTACATTTGTGTACAATGCGCAGCCTTCCAAGGAGCGTACTGAATGAACAGCGGCACAGGCCAGACGAGGCCCTGCCAAGGTGCAACAATTGCGCTCATGCGGCGAAACAGACCATGGAGTCTCTCTCACAAATAGCAGCCAATGCAGTGGTAAAATTGTCTTGTCTGTCACGCATGAATGAATGTCACAGTGGTGGCGATGAGCGTACTTCAGCTAGTGATTTGAGAGGTGGCAGAATGGTCATGCGAGATGGCAGCAGGACAAGAATGCTCGGTCATCTCAAAAAGGCTGTGAGGACACCGAAAGCTATGCTTAGCAGCGGCACAGGCTGGGCAGCTTGGTCCCCAAGGTGCCGGCAACACAGCTGAAGTACTTGACGCGGATGGGGCTGTACAGGTCCCAGCCGACAAGCCAGGGGATGGAGGCAGTGGGGCCGCAGATGCCGTTGGCCTTGGCCCAGTTGGCAATGAGGGTCTGGGTGTTCTTGTTGTTCAGGCCGGGCTTGGCTTTGGTGCCAGCACCCATAAAGGCGAAGGAGCAGTCAGTGGCGGTGGAGTTGATGGTGGTGCCGTTGATGTCCATCTGGGCGCAGCAGCCGACGTTCACATCGTAGGTGGTCAGGCTGTCCACACGATGGTAGGCAGCAGGCACAACGGCGCGGATGAGGGACAGGAAAGCATTCTTGGTATGGGTGCTGCCACACTCGCCCTGCCAGGTGACACCAGAAGCGTACTGGGGGGACAAGGAGAACAGGGAACAGCAGACGGGTCAGCACATGCAGTCAGGGCGGGGCGCATAACGGACTGTCGTGCCGCCATGCGCGCTGGGGCGGTGCTTCTGTCCCATTTCATCTGTGCTGTTGCTGCACCGTTGCCTTGCTGTGCTGCTGAGTCGCTCACTGTGGTGCAGACCCACAACGCGTCGTAAGGGGTGCCGTTGTCCAGGGCGTTCGAGTCTGGGGGCTTGAACTGCGCCAGGCTGCGCGATGATGCGTCTGCGGGAGGCAGGATGCAGAGGCAGTGGGCGTGCATCGAGTCCGCAGGCAGCAAGAGAGGCAGAACAGCCTGACGAGCGCCAACATAGGAGGCACGTCTGATGTCAGTAGACTGTTGCTGCTCGTGGCGTCCTTTCGCTCCGACCATGCTCACCAGCCATGAGCGCGGCGCCCAGCAGGACGGCTATGAGACACAGTGTTTGCGCGTGGTGAGCCATGGGTGTGATGGGCGCTGGTTGGGCGGGTTGTTGTGAAGGCAAGGGACGACAGGCAAGCTGCGATGCCGATACGGGGTGGCGGGCGGGCGCAGCGGTTTTTCAGCCCACACCCGCCTGGTATTGCAGCCTGCTCGACTGTATTCTAGCAGCCGCCCTCCTGCGCGCTGCAATGTTACGCGGCGACACGCACGTGCCCGCTGGCAGGCGCCCGACCTCGTGTTCAAAGGAGCGTGCAGCAACAGTAGGGTCAAGGGGTACTGCCCGCCGACGCCGCGCTCAACGTCGGTCGTGCACCCGCCGCGCCTGCTACATGGTTCAGCGCACAGCCGCAGCACTTCTGCAGCAGCATCACTGCTGGCGGGATGCAGTACGCTGCTTGTGAGCACAACTAGCCACTTTCGGTCATGAGCCTGTAAATCCTGGCCCATTTGGGACAGGGGTTGTATGCGCCCTCGCGGTGCCCTAAACAACTGTAAAACACACCAACTAGCATTGTGGTCATACCATTGTGGCACGCATGACTGTGCACGCGCCAGCAGCATGGGGGTTGTGTCCCCGAGGGCAAGCGTCATACATTTCACACGCTGATTGAGCGTCGCTGAACTGTGGCCAGCCAGCATTACCCATGTCACGCGGGCCGTTTGCTGTGCTGTGGAGTACGCCTCATAGTTCAGTAGCTGCCTGTTGGCCAGAATGACTGTGCTTGACAACGCTCACAGCAAAGAGCGTGCTCAGAGGTTTGATTCACCAGGAGGACTTGCAAGGATGGAAAAGCGCTGGCTGTCCCCCGAGTAAAAATACTGTTGGCAAGTTTGGGTATAATATTATACACATTATACACATTAATGAACCATTTGGAAAGGAATACAAGACTTCAAGGAGCAGGTCAGACCTTGCGCACACAAGCACTCGAACAACTCAACAGCACAAGGAACAAAGGCCAGGCAGGGGCTGGTAGTTACAAACGTGTTCCCTGTGCAACAATTGGTGGCAGCTGCACAGGTAGGAACTGCAGGCCTGCAGGTGATGCTACGCTGTGATTGTGATGAACAATTTCGCTCTCCCATAGTTGTGACAGCGTGTTGCCTGTTGGTCGTGCTGTCAGCTGACTGCAGTTTGTTGAGCTGAACAGCATTGATCTGACCCGCTTCCCCACTTCCAACATGGAGTATCCATTAGACAGACAGAGGGGTTACAGGGAGCCACCAGAACTGGCGGAGGGGGGAAATGAAGAGAGGAGCGGCACAAAAGGGAACCACAGGAAGACAGGAAGAGAGGCTGAAAGGCCCCCATGCTCAAGCAGCGGGGGACAACCTGGCCCCAAGGCCTCAAACCAGCAACCAAATCACTGCGCAGTGATTGCTCCAAGGCGCAGCACTAGAGCGCTTAAGCGCGTCAAACGCCAAGAAGCAGCAAAGCAACAAACCGCCAAGGGGTCAAACTGGCCCAAGCCGCAAGGCAACCCCCAAGCTTAAGGGGCCCTCAGCTTACAGGAAACAAAACGCGAGCGTCACGTCAGAAGTCAAAGTCAGGCCTGCTAGCATACGCATATGAAAGAAAGAAAGAAAGAAAGACTACGCCCTTGGGCGTGGGTTAAGGAAGGGAATGGTCCGCATGTAAACCATATGCATATGCATAGCATACTGCGGGCAGCACTGCAGCGGGCAGCACTGCTGCAGTGCTGCATAGCAGCGGGCATGTTCACAACAAAGGGCCTCGGCTTTTCCAGCCTGTCAGGCACATCTTCAACCCCCAGAAAAGGGTGGCCAGGCGAAACGCTCTCCCAACGCTGGTCCTTGAGCGGATACTCGTCAAGCATAGCTAGATCCTGTAACCTCTCTCAGAACCGAGCTGCCGCCCGCCTGCCAGCCCTAGGGGCCGCCTGCCAGCCCTTGTGAGGCCTCACAGCTGGCGCAGGCCTACGGGGGCTCAGAACTGGAAAAAAGTGTGATCTGCGTCTGCTGTGGGTCATCAGGCCGCTCATCTAGATGCACTGCCCAAAACATGCTCCGACCAAACGCCATAGCATCTAACGCCACAGCGCACACTGGCTCCCAAACACGCTGGTGCACCCCTGGAGGGGCCCGCAAAAGCCAAACGCTATCCCACGCCAGCGGCGCCCCCAACTGCAAAACCTCCTGCAGCTGGTGCACCACATCCTTAGCAATCTTGCAGGACCAAAAGCAGTGCTCATGCCACATATGAGCTGGCGGGGGGCGCGGGCTGCCCCGCCTTGGACCTGCCCACCCACAGGGACCCTTGTGACCACAGGTGGCCCATGGGTGGCCCGGGCATGTGCCAGCTGGCGGGACAGTGCCGCCTCGCGCCGCCGTGAGAGCGGGGATGGTGGGGGCGCCGCCAGCGCCCCCAACAAGCGGCAGGCGCTGCTGCCGGGCGATGGGGGCATGGAGGAGGACCAGTCACCAGCCTTGGGGGCGCTTGCCACCGGCGCTGGCTCCGAAACCGCGCCGCTGGCGGGTGACGCCGCCGGTGGTGGTGGCGGGCGGGGGCAGGGGTTTGCCCTGGTGGAGCCGGCATATGCACAGCCTGGTGGCGGGGCGGCGGCAGGCGAGCCTGCCCCTCAGCAGGTGACCAACCCCACCCCACCGCATGCCGCGACGCAATACTGACCTCCGCCCCGCGGTGGCGGGCCGCTTTGCGCCAGGCTTGCGGCTGGCGACGCACAACATCCGCGGTTTCCGTGGCCACGGCAGTGCTTTGGCCACTCACAAGGTGGGGATGCTGTTCAACGAGTGGCAACGCCTGCAGCTGTACATGGTCTGCGTGCAAGAGGTGAAGATCGGGGCTGGGGATTTCGCTGCCAAAGGGCAGGTAGAGAGGGCCCTGCGTCAGGCCGCGCTGACGGCTGGGGTAGCGGGGTGTAAGGTGTTTTGGGGCTGTCGGCAGGCGGTGCAGACCATGTTGGTCGAGGACGGGCAGGGCAGGCGGCGCTTGCGTGGCGGGAATGCGTCGGGCAGGGTTGCTGCGCTTGTCAGGCAGGGACTGCTGCGTGATCAGTCCCTGCAGGTTGTCGGAGCCCCTGTGTTGATCAGGATGGGCGGCTGATGCATATCCACCTGCGTTGGAGGGGCACGTCTTTCACCCTTGCTAACGTGTACTTGCCGCCTGGGCTCAGCTCAGCTCAGCGAGATTACACACATGGCGCCTCTGGGCAGCCTAGGCAGCAGCAAGGGTTTGTCAGGGAGCACCTAGATCCCCTGCTGCGTGGGTGCTCGGGTGCAGTGATTTTGGCTGCAGCCAAAATCACTGCACCCAGCTGGTGATTTCAATTTCACCTCCGGCTGGCGCAAGGATAGGGCCTGGGTGGCTGGTGTTGGGCAGGGGGGCGCGCGCCCTGAGTGACACAAGCGGGATGAGCGCCCGTCTAAGGCCATGGAGGCACTTGCGCGGGACGTTGGCCTGACTGACGCTTTCAGGCATGAACACCCCACCCGCACCTCTTACACGTATGTTTGCGGCACTGCCGCCTCCCGCATTGACCACATGTATGTTTCCAGCACCCTGCTGCCACACCTCCTTCAGTGTAGCGTGACGGGCATGTCAGTGTCGGACCACCGCCCTGTGGTCATGCACCTGGCGCCGGTCAGGCCCCACCACAAGGGGCCCGGCCTGCGGCGCTTCCGTCCCACCTTCGCTAGGCACCGCCACCTACTGCAGCGGCTGCAAGACTGGGTTTCCCAGCAAGCAGCCGAGTCGCCGGTGGGCGATGACTGGCAGCTGTTGCGCTGGTGGCCTGCCTTCAAGCGCGGGCTGGCAGAGCTGATCCGCACTCTCAACCTTGAGCATCGCGCCTTGCGTCAGCAAGCGTCTGCTGAGGTGGCGGAGGCTAAGCAGCAGCAGACTGATGCTGAGGCAGCGCTAGCAGCTGCCCCAGCAGGGCCGATAAGCCAGGCTGCGTTGCAGGCTGTTGTGAGTGCTGGGCGTTGCCATGCTGCTGCTAGCATGCTCAGTGTTGCGGATCACGAGGCCGCCCAGCGGCGATGTGCGGTGGCGGATGGGGAGCGACCCTGCCGCGCGATCACCCGCATCGTCTCCCGTCAGGCCTTCGGCGAGCCAAGTTGCAGCGTTGCGCATATCGTCAGGTGGGCTGGCGGTGCGCGGGCGGCAGATGGCGCGGGATGTGGCTCGCTATTTTGCAGGCATATCTGGGCGCCATGTGCCTGACCCGCTCGCTGTCAGACGTGTGTTGGAGGCGGTTGAGCAGCACTCTGGCAGGCTAGACGCTGGTGCAGCCACCGAGGTCGGGGACGCTGCAGTGTCCCGGGGTGAGGTGGCTGTGGCCATACGGCACGTCAAGCCTGGCACGGCCCCCAGGGCCTGATGAGTTGGCCCCAGAGTTGTGGCAGCACTGCGGCGATGCGGCGACAGAGCTCAGCTCAGCTGTGTTACATTGTATGACGCCCCCCCCCAGCGGGCAGCGAGCTGGGCCACTGTGGGTACCGCCCCTTATCACAACAAGTAAGGAAGGATTGTAAGGACGAATGATTTTGACAGGATAATCCAAAGGAGTGTAGGGAACTCAGCGGAGTGCAGACAGCCGGGCTTGCAGCTCTGTTCTCTGCCATTGGTCGCACTGCCGCCACACCGCAGGCCTTCCTCCAAGGTGTCATTTGCCCCAATTGAAGGCAGGGGACGCAACCCTCACGGTTGATTACCGCCCAATCTGTCTGCTTAATACTGACTACTGCCTGCTCGCCAAGCGCTTGGCGCAGCAGGTAGGGTCAGTTATAGGCCAGGTTGTTGGGCCACAACAGAATGCTTTTGTCCCCGGGCGGTGCATCACTGCCAACGTAGTCTTTCTCCAAGCCTTGCCTGACACACTGCGGGGTCTGGGCCGGGGAGCAGTGTTGGCTTTCCTGGATATCACGAAGGCGTATGACACTGTCTCCCGCCCCTTTCTCCTCCAGGTCATGCAGAAGGTGGGGGCTGGTGAAGGGCTGTTGCATTGGGTGCGCACCCTCCTGTCAGACACGGCCAGTGCTGCCTGTGTCAACGGGTATGTGTCTGACCCTGAGCTGTTTCATGAGGGTGTGCGGCAAGGCTGCTCACTCGCTTCTGCGTTGTTCCTCTTTGCAGCACAAGCCCTCTGGTGCTGGCTGCGGGTCTGCCCTGTGGTGGGTGTCGAGGCTGCGCCAGGGCAGTGGGTGTGTGCTATGCAGTTTGCTGATGACACAGAGGTTCTTTTGAAGAACCCTAAGCTTGCCACTGTGCAAGCCTTTTTGCACCACATGGCTGTCTATCACCGCGCCAGCGGCCAGGCCCTCAATGCCGCCAAGTCTCGCCTGCTCCCCATTGGTGACGTACAGGCCTTCGGGCAGGTGCCCACTGAGGTGGCAGGCGTGCCTGTGGAAGGCGAGACGGGCGTGCTGGGGCTGGTGTTCGCGAATGGCGGTGATCCTGCTACTTGGGTTAAGTGGCAGGAGCGTATGGGCGGTGTGAACAAGCGCCTCACGCGCATTTCGCGGCTCGGCTTGTCAGCCTTTGGCAGTGCGCAGTGCGCAGGCGCATATGTTGTGAGCCGTGTGCTCTTTCATGCGGGCCACACGGGCATGCCTGACGACACGGCTGAGCAGCTGTGGCGCAAGGCGGTGGCGCTGGCTGACAAAGGCATTGGGCCTGAGTCAGGCCAGCAGCGCCTGCCTAGCGTGCAGTCTGCCTTCCTTGTCGGCAGGCCTAGCGAAGGCGGCATTGGCCTCCTGCCAATGGCTCAGCATGTCTGGGCCCGCCATGCCACCCTTGCTAAGCAGTTAGTGGACTGGCTGGCTGGGAACCCTATTGAGTTGCAAAACGAGAATGGTTCTGGCACTGATGAGGCCCGGCCTTTGTGGGTTGCACTGATTGAGCAGCAGTTGCGCAGCCTCTGCCCAGCGGCGCACCCTGCCCTTGCTCCCTTGGCGGTTGCTGCCGCCACGGGGATCCAGGGTACGGATCGCCTGCTGGGTCAGGCTGTGTGGGCCATGCCACAGCCAGGACTTCTTGCCCTGATGCTGCGTGGGCTGGTCTCGTTGGGGCCAGTCAGAGAGGTCCGACCGGAGCTGCTGCAACTGGAGGTTATCCCTCATATGCCTCTCTGGGGTAACCCCCTGCTGCAACTAGAGCTCAGGCTCAGCTCAGCGAGATTACACGCGTGGCGCCTCCCCCAACGGGCAGCAGGCTGGGCCACTGTGGGTACCGCCCCCAACCAAGTGTGTAAGGAAGGAACGACAGAGAGATGACAGAGAGGCAGCGGAAACGTCTGACCAAATTTGGCCAAATCCGTTAATGGATTCCTTTAAATTCCTTTAAAGGAAACGTTTCCTTTACAGGAAACAGGCCTAGGGAGGGAACTGAAAGAAGCACACCGGGAACTAAGAACCTGAGAAGGACCAAATTTGACCAAATCCGTTTCCTTTAAAGGAAACAGGCCTAGGGAGGGAACTGAAAGAAGCACACCGGGAACTAAGAACCTGAGAAGGACAACTCATGAACCAGAGTCAAGAGGCAGAGGAGGAAGGCTCGGCGCGCTAGGCACGCGGGTCAGGACCAACGGATCATGTGACTGGAACGGATGAAGGGGGGCAGAGATGAAAGCCAAGCGCCCTTGTTGAGTAGCAAGGAAAGGTTGGTCCCCGATGTCCTGCCAGGCATGTGGAAGAGTGCTGAGGGTGTTGGCCATGTCCAAGAGATTGCTCCAGATTCGAACGACGGGGGAAGTGTGCGACGCGGTCCGGGCAGCAGGATGGGGAGAGGTGTTACGGTGTAGGCGCCAGGAACTCCGACGGCCGTGCAGCCTGGCCAGGCTGGATGGTCTGCATAATCTGCACTGAAGGCTGAGCAGCTGCCTGAGAGGCAATTGTGGCGGCGGCAGCGCTGTCATTAGCCGCCTGCTCATCCGGCAGAACGGTGAGGTCGCCCTGTGCAGGCTGCGGCACAACCGCCGGTGCTGGTGGTGCTAGCGGCGCGTGCTGCACCGCAGTAACCACAGCAGGGGGCACCGTTGCGCCCGGCGACGCTGGGCTGACCCGGGTCGCCGCCCACCTGGCCAGGGCTGTCCGGTGGAGGTGCGAAGGAGTGGGGCCAGCTAGGCCAGCAGGGTCTGAGCCCGTGCCTATGCCCCCTGCCGGCTGTGCTGGCTTAGGCATGCGAGGGATATGCCTGGCGAGGCGCATGCGTGGGCCACTAAAGCCAGCATACTGCTCAGGGTATACCAGGGTACGTACAGGGTGCGCGCCTGGTGTGGCACTGACAGTCCAAAGTCTGAGCCCATGCGAACTGCCTCCACCCACTTGTTCACCGCCTCATGGCAGCCGTCCACCAGGGCGAGGTAGTGGTACTCATCAACTGTGTGCTCCTTCTTGGCCACCTCAGCTATGCTGCCAAGGAAGTAGGAGTGGACACCGTGGCCACCAACCTCTGCCCCCAGGCCCCCCTGCCACTCCCGGTCCCCCATGAGGGCCTCGTCATAGTCTCCCTGGGGTACCTACACCGCTGCCACCCAGTTGGCTATGATGCCCATCTCCTCGAGGACCCCCCGCAACATGACGGGGTTGAGCTTGTGAGGGCTGCAGATACACAGGAAGTAGGCGGCATCTGTGGGCTTGCCCTGTGCCGGCAGCATGTCGAGGACGTTAGGGCGCTCGCCCCACTGCATGAGCAGGCCGCCTTGCGCCGTGATGGCCTGCTCCAGACCCAGCGCATGGGCAGCGTCATGGCATGTGATGAGTAGCTTGTAGGCCCACATGTCGCCATTCCTGTGGCTGCTGCCTGACAGCCTGATGTCCTCCTGCCCGACAGGGGGCCTGTCAGGCAGAAGCCCGTTTACCGCAGCCCCTGCTGCAGGAAGGATGAGCTCGGGCTGAACAGACGAAAAGTCACTGCCCGAGTTGCCCTTCTCAGCGTGCACCACCACCATGACAAACCATGAAGGATAATTAGAGGCCCTATCCAGTGTACAAATGGTCACTCATTGCTCAGGGAAACAAGGGGAAGAGCAATATATTTTCCTCCCTACACGTCCTCCTTGTATAAGCACGCTGAGCCGCCCTGAACGTCCATTTTGTATCATTCTGCATGCTGCTGGAATGCCGATGACTCAGCACGGCACAACGTATCACGGCAGCAGGCCTGGCCTCAAACAGCCACTGCCTTGTCCTTGGCGGGTCAATATGCAACAAACAGATAGAGAAACCAAACACAGAACAACAGCGAAAGGTGGTTATGTATATGTGTTCTGAGGGTCAACAAAACCTAGGCAGGGAACAGCTCAGCAATTGCTGTTGATGAGCTCGCGCCTGTGAACTGGTGTGCTCGGAGCATAGGGGCCTGGGAGGGAGTGAAGCCCTGAACGCTGCCTGCTGCTGCTGCTGGAGTCCGGCATGGGTAACACAGCACAGGTCTGCTAGGAGTGCAGCTTCATGCATGAACACATTTGATGTGATGATTTGATTGGTTGATTAACAGAGCATACGTGTCCTTGGTCCAACGGACTGCACAATGGTCTACACATGGTCGCATCACCCTTCAACATGGCACACGGTGGTCATAGCAAGCGGGCTACCCTGCACTGCTGTCACTGTCCGGTGAAACCGAACATGGACAGGCGCGGCAGCTCTGCATGAACAGCAGACTGTTGCTGTGACGGACGCGCTGGCGGCACAGCAGCCACGGTAGCCGCTGTATCGGACGCCCCAGCGTGCATTACCCGTGAAGCTGCGCCAGGCAAGGTGGCGAAGCTGTCTCCAGACCGCTGCCCCAGCTGCGCCACATGACCCACAGTGACACTGGGCCTTGGCTCAGCCCCTTCCCGACCCACAGACCCAACAGTGGTACCCCCACTCGTGCTTGGTGCCCTTGCAGCCTCGTCTGTCACCGCACCAGGCCCGACCCGAAACGGGCGAATGGCGGGCACGGGCAGCAGTGCGTCGGCATCGCCATC
Source organism: Chlamydomonas urium (assembly GCA_039880955.1). Lineage (NCBI taxonomy): Eukaryota > Viridiplantae > Chlorophyta > Chlorophyceae > Chlamydomonadales > Chlamydomonadaceae > Chlamydomonas > Chlamydomonas urium. The sequence goes on from JAWZTI010000447.1 coordinate 18,784, forward strand.
CGTTCGCATGCTCTCGATCGGCATGAGGCGTCGATGGTGGCTGCCCGTGCCCCAGCCGCCGCTTCCCAGCGGATTTGGAAGGTCAGAAGGCACCCCTTGACCATTGGCGGGCACGCTGATGGGAGAACCTGGGCCCCAGCCGCCTGCGATAGGTGTCAGGTGCAGGCGCGGTGGCTGAAGCGATGCAACAGCGGGCCGGGCGGGCGCAGGTGACGTTGGAGGCATGGCGGCGTTGGGAGCGGCAGCAGGTGTCGGTGCAGCGCGGCTAGCACTGGTCCTTGCAGACCCTAATGCTGACCGCTGCTGCTGCTGCGGCGGCGGCGGCGGTGGTGGTGGTGGCGCTGGGGCGGCAGCAGCGGCTGGTTCGGCGTCTGCCGCTATGGCTGCTGTCAGCGTGCGAACGATGTCCAGCATTGACGGCCTGCAAGAGTGGGTGAATCGGGGTGATGGGATTTCATTTGCGGCAGCAATTGGATGTCCAGGCCATGGTGTGCTTTCCGCGTATGCCCATTGAAGGTGACAAGGTCATGAAGCAGAAAAGGCGGAGGGCTGACCCTTTCCCCAGCTGGCCCCGCACCTTCAGGCCCTACGCTGATATGTCTGACCCTGCCCCCCGGCACCTGGCCTGCCCCCAGGGGCTCTGACCCTGCCCCCAGGGGTCCTGGCCTGCCCTCAGGCCCCTTTCCTGCCCCGCGGCCCCCGGCCCTTTGACTCTGCCAGCCTGCTGCCGCAACGCACCGCTCCCTTGGGTTGGCCCGCAGGCACGCCTCCGCAACCTCACACAGCACCGCCACCTGCAGCGTGCGCGCCTGGTCTGCAATGCAAGGGTCCAGCATCGCTTGCATCACCTCGGGCTGCCGCAGCATCGGGCGCGCCCAGTCCGCAAGGCCCTCTGCCCCCCTGCCCCGCGTCGCATCCACGGCTTGCTGTCCTGCGATGGGAGCGCATCAACAGGTCCTATGGTATGACCCACATCAATGGACCCCGCTGCAAGTGACACGCTTGTCCAATGCTAATGCAGGTGGCTTGCATTCGTTGCCCGCGTCTTACAAACTTGCCCTGAGGTGGGATAGGCATCAAGCGGACACCCTGCGGCAGTACAATGCACAGTGCATACAGGCTGCAGCCGTACCTGGCGGCTGGCCCAAGCCACCTTAGCCACGCCGTGGCCCCCAACGCTGCGGCACAGCTATCAAACTACAAGTAACTCAAGTGCTGTGTTTACCCTGCACTCTGCAGTCCCCCAAACCGCAGCCATGCACCTTAGCAGCACAACGCCTGCAACGCCCGGCGGTCCAAACCGCACGCACCTGTCATGATCTCCAGCAGCACAACGCCATACGCAAACACATCGGCCCTCACGCTGGCCTGCCCCTGCTCCAGATACTCAGGGCTCAGGTAGCCATACGTGCCGCGTATGCTTGTCACCGTCGTTACGTCCGACATGTGGGCGTAGGGCCCCGGGCCTGATACCTGTACGCAGCGCCCAGCCAGCGCAAGAGTTAGCAGCACTGCACTCACACTGTCGCCTGGCAGGCGCTCAGGGTCGTGCAAACTCACCCCTGGCTCAGCGAGGCTTGGTAAGCAGTGCTCAAGGACGAGACAAAGTGGGGGCCGCTGTTGTAATGCAAGCTGCGAACGCGGAAAGTTGACAAAAGTGTGTTGCGTGATGGTGTGACCTACCGCAGCGCGGGCGCCACCGATGTGCCTGGCGAGCCCAAAGTCAGCCACGTGGGCTTGCCCATACTGGTCAATCAGAACGTTGGAGCTCTGCACAGCAGGCAACACAAGCGAGCATGCACCGCTGAACTGCGATCTTAAGGGTACAGCTGTCCTGTCTAATCAGTCATCCCCCTTCACTGTTCTACTGCGTTTGAACACGGTTTGGACACGGTGGGGCCAGAGAGCCCATGCGTGCAACACAAGCTACTACTCAAGGCCATCAACCCATCACTCGCCTTGAAGTCGCAGTGGATAACGGGTGGTTCGGACATCTCGTGCAGGTACGTCAGGCCGCGTGCACTGCCTGTCAGCCATTCAGTACAAGACAGTAGCCCGTGAGATGTGTGCCCAGTGAGTGTGACGCCAAGTGTCAAGTTGACACATGGCCCTCAGCCTGAGCACTGTCTTTCTGTGCGTCAAAATCAGGCCAAGCCCAATCACCCGGACATTCACAGTTCAACCCAGAAGGGTGCTATGGGGTTATGTTGCGCCTATGGACCCTTACAGGCACTAGTTGTCTGTGGGATGCCGAGACATCAACAAAAGACTCTGCGCTTAAGCCTGCCTAGCCTGCCGGGGCTGCCTATGAACCCTCGCGGCGATGCATGGCCAGAGAACTGTGAAAGGCACCAGAGACATCAGAGGCTTACCTATCGCAACTGCCAAGCGGTCCTTCCAGCTGCTGAGCAGCTTCTTGTCAAGCAGGTCCCTCAGCGAGCCCTGCCGCATGTACTCAAACACGCCTAGGCGGGGAGATTGGGCACGGTTGGGCAGTGCAGGGTGGTTGGTGATGACAACCTTGAGCCAGCTGGCTGCTCAGCTTTCAATCTGCTTATAATTGTACGTCTACATCACTAGCTTTGCATCTTATCCTTGAGGTCAGCAAAACCTGCTTTACTAAAGCCAGGCAGGAAGATTGCACAGCGCACAATTTTTGGCTTTCCTGCGTCATCCCAGACACTGGCGCCAGCGCCCTGCCTAGTCCCGCGCCCCACTTGATGCTGTAACCCATCTGACACCGCACAACCCTTGACCCACCGCCCCATCTGACACTGTACCCAGCGTGGCCCCTTGACCCTGCGCCAGATTTGACGCTGCATCCAACCTGACACCGCACACCACTTGACCCTGCAGCCCCAGGCGCACCTAGCTTGGTGCCATCCTCGTCGCACATGCCCATGATGCACACTAGGTTGGGGTGGCGCAGCCGCGTCAGCAGCGCCACCTCCGCGTAAAACTCACGGTCACCCTGGTCACATGGTGTGATGACAGGCGGGTGGGTGCAACAGCATGCTGATGGATGCAACAGCAGGTATGTAGCTACGCCTCCAGGTGCAGCATCAAGCATATCAGTTTGCCTGAGGTAGCAGCAGTGCAGTAAGGTGCAGCGCTCGTGGAGTGCACCCCTCAAACACCGCAACCCTCAAGGACTGACTGCAGAGATGTGCTGCTACCTCGATTCAAGGCGCGCACCTGGAGCGACAATGGGTCAAGGCGTTTGACTGCTACCTCTGTACCGTCCACGAGGGTGCCCCTATACACCTTGCCGAACCCTTCCATCGGTTGGGCACAGTTTGCAGGCACAGAAAACAGGACAATCATTGACTTGCTTGCACAGCAGGGCTGTGTGGCCAAAATTCACAGCATGCTACATGCATGAGCCACAAGGAGCAAGACAGGCTGGTGCTGACCCTATTAATAGAGCTGCCTTGGAACATTCGTTGAGGACTTTGCGTGTGCAGATGTCACCCTGAAGATGGCATGAGACGTCACCCGTCTTACCTCCCTCCCCAATCACATTTGCATTGCTGAAGCCTCCAGTCGCCTCTGACAAGTGCCGCAGCTTGAACTTGCAGCACAGGCGCACACCGTCATCCGAGGCTGCTTAGTTCATCAGAAAGAAAGGGGACGGAGAAGCTTCAGCGCAGCACAGGGAGGGTGTTGCTGTTGTGTGGGCGCACCTCGGGCCTCTGCAGTCTGAGCAGATAATCTTAGGCAGGCACACGCGCGCTTGAAAAGCAACCTGCGCTTGTAGGTGCTGTACGCAGATTCTGCCCTAGTTCAACAGGCACAACACATCCAGCATGCATCAGGCACAGCCATGGGTGCTCTGGGGCGTCCTTGCCTGTTGCAGGGTGCTGGCTGGTGAGGGCCTGCAGAGGCGCAGGCGTAAGTCTGGACTGTGCAGACGCTGCTGCTGCTGCTGTTGCTGCCGCCGTCGCAGCTGCCGCTGCTGCTGCCATCCCTGCTGGTGTTGCGCTGGTGGGTGCAGGTGGCGCCGATGGCAAAGGCGGCCAGCTGGCTGTGACCACTGCTGCCTGAGTTATGTAGTGTGTGTGGCGGGTGGGGTAGATGCTGACTGCATGTTGGACATGGTGCTGTTGCTGCGCAGCTGGTGCGCTGGAAACACGTCCATCTCCCGGAAGTGGCTGTGGAGGCGTCGAAACTGCTCCTCCCATTGCTGCACACGTCACTAGTGCCTGCTGCAACAGAACACCTGTTGTTCTTCGACACGGACGTGTGAACAGAGTGGAAGGTTTTTGAAGGTCCTGAAGGCCTGCAACGTTGTACCCCCGCGCACGCAGCAACGATGGACGATGCAATCAGCAAGGCAAGCTCAGCGCCGGACCCATCCGATGCTTGCACATACATGTGTAGGTACCTAGGCGCTGAACTCGTTGCACCTACCCCTGCCGCTTGCAGCACAAGGAGGACGCGAATCGTAACGAACTGCTGATATGGGCCAGCGCTCGTGGCCTCATCAGCGACGTGAGTGGCCTTGTTGGGGACCTGGGGAAGCTGCCACATGTCGTCAGGCGCGGCCTAGTGTCATGGCAGCAATGATGGATTGCTCATTGCTGCATGATGCATGCATGTTGCGTGGTTGCATGCACAGGCCAAGGCGCTGGTGAGCCAGGGTGCGCTGCCCACCACGAAGGACAAGAAGGGCCTCACCCCGCTGCACTACGCCGCCTCGCATGGCCACAAAGACGTAAGCGGCAGCGCCTCTAGCACATGCTGACAGGTCAAATGCCACATTTGGAATGTGTGCACGTGGCAGTGCGTTTCTGTGGTTGCTTCAGACCTCACCACTGGGCAGCAACCACCTCCAAGCCACCCGCAGCAACAGCCGGTAGCCAGCAGCGGCAGCAGCAAGCGTGTCACACTGGCAGCACCAAGCGATTCTCTTTGTGCCCGTCTGCCTGCTGACAGCTGGGCGAGTTCCTGGCGAGTCATGGCGCTGATGTGGACGTGGAGGACCCTGAGGGTAGGACGCCCCTGCACTACGCAGCCGCAGGTAAGGCGGGCGCAATCCATGTTCTGTACGAGTTTTGAACTTTGAATATGGCAGCAGGTAGGCAGACGGGGGAGACTGTATGGGCAGGACACCCCTGCACTGCGCAGCGGCAGGCAAGGCGGGTAGCAGCCGCCACCCCGGGATGGGGTGACAGGCTGCACAGATGGTGTCCACAGCATCAAAGCAACTCTGGCTGCTGCATCCAACGTCCTCACCACCCGTCACTGCCCTGTTCTTCAATCCTGCCCAGGGGGCCACCTTGACATGGTGAAGCTTCTGTCCACAAAGCTGGTCTGGCTGGATGGGTACGACGCCCATGACGACACGGCACTGCACCTGGCAGCCAGGTAAGCACCGCTCAGCAGGATTACCCATTGTGCTGTTCTTGCAGGGCACCCTAAGCCTGCCCATGAACCTTGTCCTCCTCTGGTCACTGCCGCTGCTTGTTGAAGTGCGGCCACCGTTCGCCCTTCCATTCAACCACCCCGCCTCCTCCTCACCACGTTTTGAAGGCGCCGCGTCCCAGCCTGCTCATTCACTGCGGCCCCTCCCCCTCCTCACCCTCACCACCCACCACAGACGTGGCGACCTCTCCCTGATCAAGTTCCTGTGTGCCAAGGGCTGCAAGGTCAACCTGGTCAACAAGCGGGGGCTTACGCCGCTCGGCGAGGCGTTGGTCGGGGGCCACGTAGCGACAGCAGAGGCGCTGCTTGGTGTCGGGGCTCGTGCAGACGTCACCGCTCGAGGGTAAGCGCAGGTTGCAATTGGTGTGTGCTATTTGTGTGTTCCATGCCTGCTGGGATTGGTTGGCTGCTTGAGCCCTGAGGGTAAGCACAGGCTGCAGTCAGCATGTGCAGTCAGTGTGTGCTTTCAAAGCTTGCTGAGAATAACTGGCTGCGTGAGTGCTCGAGGGTGAGCGCAGGCTGCAATCAGTGTGTTTGCAGTCAGTGTGTTTTGAGACTGCTGAGAAAGTGCTTGGCTGTGTGACCGCTCAAGGGTGAGCTAAGAGGCCTGCATTCCAGCACAGCCCCCGGTCCCTGCTCCCTCCTCCCTTCCCCACTGCAGCTACACGCTGCTACACCTGGTGTGTGGCCTAGGCCTGGGCGCCTCCACTGCCCTCCTGCTAGGGCCCAAGGCAAAGGCGGACCCCAATGAGGCCTCAAACACAGAGGCGCTCACCCCCCTGCACGCGGCGGCCATGGCGGGCAGCCTTGAGTGTGTGGAGCTGCTGCTGCGCAACGGTGCGAGGGCAGTAACTTGGCATGGCTTGTGAAGGCATTGCGTGTGGCATGGCTTGCTGGCATCGTCTGTGGCATGGCTTGTGGGCATCGCCTGTGGGTTAGGCGCAGGAACATGGTCACTAACAGTTTGGGGCTGCAAGCGCTGAAGCAATCTTCCATCTATTGTTGGGGATCTGCCATACATCCTCGCACTTGGCTCATGCGCATTCTACCTTGTCCACATGTCCTCACACCCGCCACGGTCTGTTCCTGCAGGTACCAACGCCGCTGCTCAGAGCTCAGCAGGCCTCATGGCTTTTGAGCTGGTGCCTGGCACCGCCCCAGAGGCATCTTCCAAGGCACCTGCCAAGGAAGATGCCAAGGCCGCCAAGCAGCTGTCGGAGGTTCGAGCGCGCCTGGAGGCAGCAGCTGCCAAGGCAGGGGGAAAGAAGACGGCTGGGGGACTGGGGGGTGCGAAGGCGGGGTACGCGGGTAAGGGCCCCGCCACTTCCGGAAAAGGCGGCGACGCTGGCAAGGCAACGTTCCAGCAGCGCTTTGCTTCGCTGGCGACGGATGAGCAGATGCTGAGGGTGAGTCATCCAACGCAAGCGATGATCAGCACAAGATTCAAGCGCATGCCCATTGCTTTGCTGCTTGATGAATATTGTTTGAGGGCTCTTGATCATATGAGTAGTGAGTCCTTTCTTTTCGCAATCATTGCACTGCTGACAATCCTCCACCCGCTACCCATGAGCCAGATGGCGGCGTCCGTTCATCACTGCCCCCACTCACCGCTGCCCTTACTCTCCCATTCCTCCCATCGCCCCCCCTGCAGCTCAACCGATATGTGGGCAGTGAGGACTCCCAGCTGCCGCCAGACCTACCCGCCGATGCAAAGACCCAGGTGCAGGAGCTGCGAAAGGCACAGCGCCTGCTCACCTGTGTCAAGGCGGTGGCGGCACTCAGGTGTGGAGTGTGGAGTGTGGAGTGTGGGGCTGTGGGGTGGAGAGCTGAGGGGTGGGGGATGTGATGGGTGGCTGAATGAGGTAAGGGTCACAGAGGCAGGCTGAAGAAAGACGGCCCACAGCTGCCTTTCTGCCATGGGTGTGGCCCTTGCTCGTGCTTGTTCACACCTCTTCACACTGTGGTGACGTGCCTCGCTTCCCAGGGCTGACGAAGACTTCCAGGCTGACATTGTCAACCCCGATGTCAAGGCGGCCATGCAGGTCATCAAAGAGACCAACAGCACTGAAAAGTGAGCAGTGACTGAGCACACATAGCGGTGTGCATAATTGTCATCTACTGTGAAGCGTGCTGCTTTGTAATGACTAGAGGGCAAGCACACGTGGCTGTTAGTCAGGCTCATACACAGCATGGCAGTCCTTAGCATCTAGTAACCAAATCCCTGACGCATGCTTTTTTTAGTCTCGCACACACGCCATGCCTTGTGCGCCCCACACGCTGTTGACAAAGCTCGTCATGGCTGTCTTGCCTTGCCGTGTTCTCCAACCTTCCTCATCAGCAAGAGCAGCCCCTTCACGACCTGGCCACGATGTCAGTGTTGACTCCATGTCACGCCTTGCAACGCCCACGCACTGCTTCTTCCGCCGCTCCCCCTCCTCCCCTGCACCCCCACTATTCTCTCGCCCACTATCCTCTCGCTGCCGCAGGTATGCGCATGACTCCAGGGTGCAGGGCGTGATGGCCAAGATGAACCGGCTGCAGGCGGTGCTCAAGGCCAATGGCAACCCACAGGCACGTGGTGGGGATGGTGGCGGTGGTGGTGCTGTTGATTGTCTTACCTCTATCCCTTTGGTGCCTCAAAGGCACGCAGGCCCCCTACCCAAAGTGGGTAGGAGTTGCTGCACGTCACTCTTTGTCGCATTCATGCTGCACCTGCTACTTCCTGTACCCAGGGGGGGGGGCGATCTGACAGGTATAACTTGTAACCGCCCTGTCGCTGTTTGATGCCTGACGTGCCCCTGAGATAGGAGCTGACCTTGCGTGACCCTGAAGCTAGCAGCTGAATCTGAAGCTCTGAAGCAGACCTGGCATGCCACAGAGCAGGAAAGGGCCTGACCTTGCGCTGTGCTCCGTTGCGTCCCGCCCACCCACACTTGCGCAGCTGACGCTGGACGACATTCTGGCCGCTCCCAGCGGGCCCCGCTCGCTACCCGAGACGGAGCGGCGGGCGCAGGCAATGGAGGCGACTGTGAAAGAGATGCAGGAGCAGGCGCTGCTGCTGCTAATGGGCAAGGCGCCCCCGGAGGCACCCAAGCAGACGGCTTCGGCTGAGTCGCAGGCGGGGACAGCGGGGGTTTTGAAAGCCGCGTCTGATGCCAAGCAAGGGGCAGGCGAAGAGGGTGCCAAGGGGCAGGCGAAGGACGAGGAATCGAAGGAGAAGGGTGTGAAGCAGGACAAGGGAGGCGGCAAAGGCAAGTCAAATGCGGCGTCCAAGACAAAAGTGCCGTTTGCGCCGCCTAAAAAGGCTCAAGTGGAGATTGAGGTGAAGCTGGGGGCTGGCTTGGTTGGGGCTTGGGCGGCAGGATAAGTGCTGGGGCTGGAGCAGCGCAGCTGCAGGGCAGGGGGGGAGGGGAGGGGTGCGCTGTTACAGTGCCGTTGAGAGGATGCAGGAGAAGTGTCAAGGGAGTGCTGCTGCAGGGTTTGGGGAGGAGGGTGTGGCTGCAGAAAGGGACGACAGCTGTTTGCAATGAGAGGTGGGGAGTGTGTGGCATGTAGTGGTTGTGTCATGATTTGCAGACTCTGAGCTGAGCCTGTGGCCACCCAGCTGCTGCTGCTACTTTGGGTGTTTATTGGGGGTGTGTATCTTTGTGCTTCTCTCACTTATCATGTCACGTTACACAGGGCGGCGGCTCAACTTCTGTGCCGCTCCTTCCTTTGGTTTTTCTCCGTCGCCAGGCTTGCCGGCATCCTGTAACCCCCTTTGCCTGCTTGTCACCTGCTGCTGCTGCAGGAGCTTCCCGACACCAACCCCTCTGCCACACCTTCTCTCGGCAATCGCTTCGGCATGAGCGGCCGCCCTCGCCCCAACACTTGGAAGGGCTGGCTGCAGGAGTTTAGCTACGAGCTTGTGCGGCAAGGCGGGCAGTCACTCATCGTCATGGCCTGCAGCCTTTTCTTCATGTGGCTGTTTGGCATGCTGCCAAGTGAGTGGGTTGGCCACGGGGTGGGGCACTTATGGGGCATATGTTTCATATGATCTGTATCAGACTGGGAAGCATGATTCACGAGGTAGATGCGACGGGCTGCTGTCCTTGCAGTACCTGTTGTATCAAGCAAATGTATGGCTCTAGCCTGCACAGTAGAAGTCTCACCCGGCCACCCTCTGCCCTGACGCAGGTGACTGGACCATGAAGGCATCCACACAGCATGACCTGGCATCAGCTGCAGAGGCTGTCAGGGCTACACTGCGTACTGCTGCAGGTGGCATGATTGAGGGACTTGAGGACGCGGAGCCTCCCGGGGAGCAGCCAATCATCATGTAGCTGCTGCACTTTGTGCTTCTCATGGATCGACCCATTGAAGCAACTTTTTAGGTCCAATCACTGGATCTCAGTCGTTATTTTAATTCTGTGTTTTCAACCCCGTCGCTGATTCATTGGGCTGCAGTTGGCCAGTCCATACGCTGCTGTGGCAGGCAACACATTTGAGTGCGGAATGTGCAACGATGATTTTTAAAGAGAGGAGCTCGCAAAACAGAACTGGGTTAAGCACAGCAAAAGAAAGTGGTGGTCACCACCCAGGGCGCGGACTAGTTCGTCACAGCGACGTATGGGGAAAAAACGCTTCTGTCAGCCACCTCACCCTCTGCCGAGCCTGTAGCACCACCTCTGCTCTGACTTGCCCTTTGGTGGGTGGTGTGCTCGCCAATGCAGCAGCCCCCATGCAGGTGGCATGCGGGCAGGCGATGCCACGCAGCGCCCTGGAGCTTTAGTTCAGGGAGGGGAAGGCG
>JAWZTI010000448.1:8241-28973 GCA_039880955.1 Chlamydomonas urium
CCCACCAGGGAAGCTGGGAGCATGCAGGAGCAGCGCAAACCCAAAACAGTTGAGCCCAAGACCCCATCCACTGCCACCACCCACCAGGGCAGCTGGGAGCACAGCAGGCGCAGCACGTTCCTCATGGCCACAGCGTCCCGTGCATCAAAGCGCTCCTCAGCCCTGCAGCCGCCCCCTGTCCCTGCAGCTGTTTGTTCATCAGCCTGCTGCGAACCTTTTCGTTGACCCTGTGCAACAGGCGGCGTCTGTGCCTGTGCCTGCGCTGTTGCTTTTGTTGCTGCTTGTGCCTGCGCCATATTTGGCGCCTGCCAAGGGCTAGCTGCGAGCGCTTGCTGCGCACCTGCCTCACTAACCACTGCTGCTGCCTCTATTGCTGCTGCGCCTGCTATCTCCGCCGCTGCTGCTGCTCCTGCAGCTTCTCTTGCTGCCCGCCGCCGTGCCGCCATGCTTGAGCTTGCAGCCCACCCACCTCCAGCGCCGCCACCACCAGCGCTGCTGGCTGCGTCCACAACACCATGATTGTCAGGGCGGCTGCTGCTGCTGCTGCTGCTGCTGCCCCATGAATCCGACACTGCAGGCAGTGCTTCGCCAAAGAGCCCTGGCGAGGTCACGGTGGGAAGAGGGTTGGACCGCAGCCAGGCCTCGAAATCTGTGGACTCTGATGCTGGTGCTTGTGGCTGCGGCTTGAATGATGCATGCATGACACAGACAGGGGTAGGGGTAGGCCCAGTCGGGGTGGAGTTGGCCCTTGGGTGCCATCGCTGGCGCCAACGTGTCCAGCACGGAGTTAAACGGTATGGTCTCATGGCATTTCCTAGTGGGGTTTGATGAAAGGGTGAGGCCGCGATAGGCGTCCAAAATCCACACTTTGTTGCTCATCGCGCATCGTGACCATTTGTTGGCGCCAGCGATTGCGGTGGCTGCCGGCCGGCCCTCCAGCCATGCTGTCGAGAGCAGCTGGGTCGCTGCTGTCGAGCGTGCAGGATGTTGAGGTCTGGGCCAATGCCAAGCTGTCGCAGGACGCAGGCCTGACCGGCGTCGTCAGCCAGATCGACTCGGCCAAGCTGCAGATGCTGGGGCGCGTGTTCTGCAAGGGCAAGCTGGACCAGCTGGTGAAGGTTCGGCTGCTCATTGCATGCCTGCTGCTGCCCAAGGCCAAGAGGGCTGAGCTGCAAGAAGAGCTGTGTGAGCTGGCCAGGGCTGCATGCAATGACGACGATGAGTGGGTGCGCGTCATGGGCTACGCTGTGGACGGCTTCTCAGGCCACCTCAACCTGGACGCCGTCATGCGGGAGCAGAGCATGGTGAGGATGCTGAACAGCAGCTGTGCAACCTGAACTGGTGGGAGTAGAGCATGGTGGACAGCAGCTATGCAACGTGGATTGTGCAGGGAGTAGAGCCTGGTGGGCAGCAGCATGGATTCCAGTATGGTGAGCAGGGTTAGACGGGAGCAGAGCGTTAAGGGCCGCAGATTACGGCATAGGGCAGAAAGGCATGGTGAGAGGCAGCGGTGCAGCTTGGGTTCCGTTATCGAGAAACTGGAGGGGCAGCAGCAGCTAAGCCGTCATGCGCTAGCACAGCATGGTGAGCAGCAGCGGCGCAGAGTGAACGTGGTGAGCAGCGGCAGGGCAGCTTGGATTCCGCGTCAGGGGCGCAGAACAAGGTCAGCAGCAGCGGTGCAGTTAAGAGCATCTAAGAAGCAGTGATACAGCCTGGTTATAGTTATGCAGGAGCAAAGCATGGTGGGCATCAGCGGCGCAGCTTGGACTGTGCTGGGAGTAGAACAGCAGCAGCAGTAGCAGCAGCAGCAGCAGCAGAGCAGCAGCAGCAGGAGCAGCAGCAGCAGCGGTGCTAACGGTTACAGCCTAACTTGTGGCCTACCAAAGCTGACGAATGAACCTGTGGCCGACCCTCGACCGCCCCAGGTGGATGAGACTGTGCGGACGATCTGGTCGATGCTTGATGGTGCGCAGCCGCCCGCCAGCTTCATGCCGCTGCAGGTGCGCGGGTGGACACAAGTGTCGGAGATGGTGTAGGAGATTACTGAGGGATGTGTGATGCAAGTGTGGACTGCGTGTGGGTTGAGGATGTGGTGGGCCTCGCAGAGGAGGCATACAGTGGCCCGAGGGGGAGCAGGCAAACAGTAACAGACACTGAAAGGGATGTCGCCTGACTAGGCTGCCTTGTCACCCCACTGCTGCTGGCAGGAGCTGTACCTGCACCCCGATGTACGAACCCTGCCACCCGCGGCACCATCTACGCACCAACAGATAACTGACGATTTTTACCCCAGGGACCCCCCTGAGGGCATACCCGGGGTGCCGGACTTCAGCATCGAGGCAATGATGGGGGGAGGAGCAGCGGGTGGGCAGCAGCTGGGGCCTGGCGCACGCTCAGGTGAGGCGGGCTAACAAGTGTAGGGATGTGGGAGGGGAATCGCATGGTGTCTGCGTCCAAGGCAAGGGCAGAGCACCTGATTCGTGGGGGTAGGCGTTGCCTGTTCCTCTGGCATTTGTGGATTGGGGAGTTGTGCGTCTGCCCACAGCTGCATCAGGTACATGCCAAACGCTGGCCTGTATCTTCTGTCTCTTTCTGTCAGGTAAAATCTTCCGGTGTACAGCATCAGACAGCAAAGTGCATCTAACAAATGGGTGTGCTGCTTTGTTTTAATGGTGCCTGCACAGGTTCATCAAGCGTGCACGCAAGACGCGGCACAGGGCTGTCCGGCACTGGCATGTTTATCACCAGCAAGGCCCTGGGGCTCAAGGTGCGAGCAGGGCTGATTTTTGGTGCTGGTGCGAGGTGAGGGTGTTAGTGAGGTTGGGAAGTGGGCACTGGCATCTTCATCACCAGCAAGGCCCTGGGGCTCAAGGTGCGAGCAGGGCTGAGTTTTGGTGCTGGTGCGAGGTGAGGGTGCTAGTGAGGTTGGGAAGTGGGCACTGGCATCTTCATCACCAGCAAGGCCCTGGGGCTCGACGTGCAAATCTAGTGAACGTCACCAGGAATAGCTTTGGTTCATACTTTGAGCGAGGTTGATAGCTTGCTCAGCACCTTGCCCCCTCATGCCCCCCCTTCCCCCGCCACGACAGGCAAACCTCATAAGCGTGGGCGGCACCTTCTGCCATTGCTCAAGTGCCAGACCCTGACCTGCTTGTCTCTTCTTAGCTTGCTGGCCCCCTTCACTCTGGCTCCGCATCCGACTCTCCTCAACCCATGCCGCTGCAGGCGAGCCCATCGTTCCGCGCGGGCATGCGTGGCAACACCTCCTGCCATTGTTGACCCGCTCATCTGTTCTTACCCTGCCGCCCCTCTGATCCTGACCCCCCATCACACTCTGCGCAACCCATGCTGCTTAAGGCCAACCCATCGTTTCGCGCGGGCGTGGGCGGCGGCACGACCGCAGGAGACGGCAGCACCACGCCCCACGGCGCAACACCCGCAACAGCTGCACCAGGCGGCGCAACAGCCACAACAACCGGCCCTGCAGCTGATGACGCCGAGCTCGCCCAACCACACGGCCCACGCGCAGCGGCTGCGCAGCACAGCACAGGAGGGGCGCTTGCAGCAGGTGCACATACAGGGGGTGCTCATGCACCAGCGGCGGCCCATGCAGGAGCGGCGGCGTCCCATGCGGGAGGACCGCATACGGCTGCATGGGCGAGGCCGATCAAGGCTGTGGCGCTGGCTGTGGCAGATGTGCCGAGCCTGCAGCGCCGTACTAGTGTGAACGCATCGTAAGTGTGGGACCTTGTGGGGTGTGGGTGCTGGTTACGAGCGTGCAGCGCCGGACGAGTGTGAACACGCTGTCAGTGAGGGGGCCGTGCGAGGTATGGGCTCTGGGCGTGGGCAAAGTGTGGATGTGACCTGCAGCGCCGCACCTCTCGTGTGTGCCCTGCACAGGATGAGCTCTGCGCTCTGCAGCCCTTGTGTGCTCATCAGTGACGAGTCATGACACTGCCCTTGAACGTCAGCGCTTTGTCCGTTTTGTTGTTATTGCATTATGTGCTCTCATTCTTCCATGCACGTGCAGGACTGGTTCCGGCATCCTCAGCCCTAGCGCATCACAGGGTGCGTCACATCCGGCACCGCATGCATCAGCTGCGCAGGGAACGGCTGCGCAGGCAGGGGAAAGGGGTGCAGCGGCAGGGCTGCAGGGATCAGGAGCTGATGTGGAGGATGCCTGGGCTGGGGCAGGGCTGGAGGGGCAGCAGGCGGGGCAGGGGCATGCAGGGGAGCAAGGCGAGGGGCAGGGGCATGGCCAGCATGATGGGGTGGAACATGGGGCAGGCGACTGGGACGCGGGTGAGCAAGCTCAGGGTTCGGGCTTGCTGCAGCAACACCAGCAACACCCACAGCAACACCAGCTGCAGCAGGAGTGCGGCGCGTATGGCTATGCAGAGGAGGCCGGCCATGAAGCAGGGGGCGCGCATGGTATGGAAGGTGTGGAGGAGCAGGGTGACGAGGAGCAGGGGCATGCTGGTGGCGGTGGGCTCGGGGGCGTTGGTGGAGGCTTTGGGAAAAGACGGAGGTCACACTCACACATGGATGATGAGGAGGAGGACGAGCCGGGCGAGCCTTAGGGTTACAATGTCTGAGGCTCAGGTAGGTGGGTAGGTAGACAAGGTATACCGCAGACAGGTCGATAGACAACGTAGATGGGCAAATCGAGTGCGTAGACAGGGTAGACAGGTTGGAACACAAGGGTGTCAAAAGCTCAGGTCCGTTTATCCTACTGGCTGAGTCAGGGGTCTCTTGTGCCATTTCGGCGCCCTGTGAACTGTAGCATCATCCATTCATTCATTGGTTCAGGGTGCGGTAGAAAGCATCCTCACTCATATGACAGAGTAGGTGCAACGCTTGATTCCAAGCCACCGTGAAATTTGCTCACGGCCCCGGCCTGCTGTTCCATGGACATGGTGCCAGTGCGCCGCAGATGCTGTGCGCGGTTTTGCCCGCATCCATTTTGCTGATGCTGATGAGTCTGACTGCAGTTGAGAGCTGTGTCCTGTTGGATTGATGTACATCCCAGCAGCCACATAGACGATCTACGGGAGTACCTGGCTCCATGGCAAGCGTCTGCTGGCACTGGATACGGAAACTTGCACAGAAATGTTTTCTTCAGAACTGTGTGATTCCTCATCCTTCAGTAATTGTGGAACAACAGGCATCAGCGGCACTATGAGCGGCACAAGCCACTTGCACAGCCAGTCTACCTCGCTGCCATTTCTGAGCTCACCCAGGGGCTTGTGTGGACTCCATGAACCACAAGCGGCCATGATGGAGCCCATGTTTCCTCCTCGGCACACAGCACAACATGCACTCAGCGCTGAAGCCCTCAGTCAGCGCAAGCGCCTGCCCAGGCATCCCACGGCGCTCAGCAGCAGCATCGCCTGTCGCATGCAGCGCTCTGAGCAACAGCCCTCACCACCACCAGGCAGACCAGCGGGCGCCGCAGGAGCAGCAGCAATGTTCCGACAGGCGCGGCGTGCTGCTGGCAGGGTCTGCTGCAGTGCTCCTGGCTGCATGGACGCCCGCGCAGGCCCAAGCAGGGTGAGAGCACACTATGCGCATCTGGATTTCGCCTCCCTCCACCGCCGATGCCGATGCCGAGGCTACACTGTGCTGCACTTATGGCTGCTTGCGATCGCGCGGATGCACGCCGGTATTGCGCGCGTGCTGGCGTGGCGTCACAGAGGGTGTGGTGGTGGGCTGGCCTTGGAGTCTATGCCCAGCCAAAGACTCTGCACACCACTTGGTGCCATGCGTAACATCCTCAAACACGCAACCTGTCTTATGCTGTGCATCGGTGCTGCTATGATGCACTGCAGGTTCCAAAAAGAGCTGAAGAAGCGCAAACTGACGGACGCTGACTTCGTACCATCAGGTCAGTGGGTGGGATGGAGCGAGTCGCGGATGATGGAAACCTCCACCATCTTTGGCAGCTGGCTGCTGCTGCTGCATGTTACATTTGCTGGTGGGATGGCGAAGGAGGTGGGGTCCCAACAGGTGCATCAGGGCGCCACCACAGCTGGCAGTGTACACACTGAGTGTATGTATTGCATTGTATTCCATGCAAAGGCAGACAAGCTGAACCGCCCAGAGGGGACCAGATAGTGTGTGCAACTCCTCCTGCTTCCTCCTCCTGCTGCTTCCTCCATTGGCCTACTCCGCTTGCTGACCATGCCTCCCTCCTCTTCTTGCCAACTCCTGCTGCCTGCTCCTCCTGCTGCCTTCCCTGTTGCCTCTTCTTGGTGACTGCTTCTCTGACCCCACTCCCACTGTATCCATGCTTCCGCTTACTCCGCTGCAGAGGATGTTGGGCTGCGCATCTCGGAGCTGTCACAAGGGAACTCAGGGCCCACGATCAAGAATGGGGATAGAGTTGTGGTGAGTAGTTGTGCATGCATGAGTGTTTTGTTAGGTCGAGGTAAGGGTCGAGGTCAAGGGGAAGGGGTAAGCGTGGGGACAGGGCTGTGGTGAGTGGTTGTCTCCAAATGAAAGGGAGGGATTGAAGAGAGATGCTACTACAAGCCCCGGTTGGTGAAATTTTGTAACGGCTGTTTTGCTTGATCAAGGGGGCTTGGAAGTCAAGCAGGGCACAGAGTTGTGGTACGTGGCCTCCACTGTCCCAATACCTTGCACTGTGGAAATCAGAGGTGTAGATGCCGATGAGGTTGTTGCAGAGCAGCCTCAAAAATGCGTCTGTGTGCAAGCTCACACCTCTCCACACCCCTCAACACTTCCCCACACCAACAAACGACAGGTGCACTTTGACGTGTTGTACCGAGGTGTTGACGTTGTGTCGAGTCGCTCGGCACGCCTGCTTGGGGGCAATCGGACGATTGCGGAGGTAGGTCCATGGGCTGTTTAAAGTTGTGTGTTCTGAAGGGATCAGAGCTGCGCTCGTGGAGTTCGCATCAGAAGCCAACCAGACCACTGCAGGTGGAAGTACTGGATTCCTTCAGGTCATCCCTTCCCTCATCTCCAGCCCCTTCAACCTGCCTTGCCTCTTGCCCCCTCCGTCCACTGGCCCCCCACCCCTGCGCCCCTCACCCACCCTCCACCCGCCCTTCTTGCCCACACTTCCGCAGCCATACGAGTTCATCGTTGGGCAGCCGACCAACGGGCAGCCCTTGAAAAAGATCAGCGACAGCGCTGGTGGCCTGTTCTCAGGCATGGGAGGCCCCAAGCCGCCTGCTGCGCTGTCCAAGGCGACCATCGGCATGAAGAAGGGCGGCAGGGTGAGTGTGTGTGGGGGAGGTGCATCAGAGCAGCGGTAGGGGTAAGGGGAGGGAAAGAGGAAAGGGGGCCTACGCTGTCCCAGGCGACCATCAGCATGAAGAAGGGCGGCAGGGTGAGTAGGAGCTTTTGGGTAAATTCCTTAGAGATTCAGCGCAAGGGAAGTGCGGTGCGCAAGGCGAATCTGGCATGAAGATGGGCGGCAGGGTGAGTGCCTAGAATGAAGTGCATCAGAGCAGCGGTAGGTGATGGAAAGGGGAAAGGGGGCCTGCGCTGTCCCAAGCGACCATCAGCATGAAGAAGGGCGGCAGGGTGAGTAGGAGCCTTTGGGTGAACCAAAGAGGGATTTGCGGCAAGGGAAGGCCGATGCGCTTTTCAATGCGAATCTGGCATGAAAAAGGGCGGCAGGGTGGGTACGGGCGTTTTTGTATGTTAGAGCGCGGGCTAGGCACGGGGGTAGCAGGTTGAGTGCTGGCTTAGGGATGGAGGGTAGCGGCAGGGGTAGGGGGTGCGCAGGGATCACGGAGATTGGGGCATCCCCTCCCTTTTGCTCTGTTAAGGCTACCATTGGCACGAAGAAGGGTGGCAGGTTGAATACAGGCATTTAGGCGCATTGGAGCAGGTGGGGTACTGCAAGGGGAGGGGGCGTCAATGTAGACTCAGGTGCGGGCTTGCTTGCGGGCTCCCAGAGTGTCATGGCATGGAGGGCTGTGACAGGAGTAACTGCCGCCCTACGCTGCGTAATGTGCAATGTTGGGCCCTGAACCCTGAACCCTTGGCTGCTGTGTGCGTAGCGCATGATTCTGGTGGATGACCCCGCGCTGGGCTACGGCGCCACGGGCATCCAGGAGCTGCCGCCCAACACCACTTTTGAGCTGCGGGTGGAGGTGCTGGAGGTGTACCCTGCATAACCCTTGGGTGCAAGAATGCGATGTTGGTTTGTTGTGTGTGTGCGCTGTTGCTTCATGGCAGCGCGCAACGGTACTTGTTGAGGGCCCCTCGGATAGCATGTATGCAAGTCAACATGCGATGTGTTCAGTGATTGTTTCGGGTTTGTGCTGGTGTTGAACATGGTTGGTGCCCCAACAGCATGGGTGCTGTAAGTTCCTAAGCTGCAGCAATTGTAGGGTTTCCAGTGTGCTGCTAGCTCGTCATCGTGAGCGCTACAGTACACTACGCTGCTGCTGCTGGGCAGTCAGTGGCAACGCGCACCAGTGGTAGACCTCAACGAACTGATCTGGCCGTGCGTCAGCGAATTTCGCCGACCTTCGCTGGCGCGCGCTGAAGCAGCGCAGAGGCAGTTCTTCCGAACACGCGTTCCTTTTGCATGTGCACCGGAAGCCAGCTGCTCGCACGGAGCTTCGCTACTGCACCAGGCCGCGCTGCCGCGGCCAGCTTGCGGCAAGGCCGCGCCAGGTAGGTCAGAGGATGCAAAGGCAAGAAGCGGGAGCATAGGCGATCTCTGTTTCACACTCGTTGCGCTCCCCCTTTCACGCGTGTTCACAATGTTGCCCCTCAACAGCTGCGAGCGGCGGGCTTTCGGGCGCCCTAGCGAGGTAAACCCAGCTGCAGCCTTCCTGCATTCGGATCGGGCAGCTGCGGGTAGCGGCCATCACCATGGGCACTGGCCGGCGCATGGCAGCGCAGAGCCTGCGCCACACGCGCTCGCTGCAGCTGGAAAGCCTGTGGCAGAGCACGCTTCAGCAGCAGCGCACGCCGGCGGGGTACAGCAGCAGCGGCCGCTGCTGCATGGCAGCACCCATAGCAGCCCTGCCACCACTCACAGCAACGGCCTGCATGTGCTGAGCCCCATGCACGAAACGCTGGACTCCAGCATGTTCTTGCATGGCACGCAGCTCACGGGCCCAGGCTGCAATGGCATCGATCCCGTCTGCCAGCTAGACCTTCGCCGCGACCCAGTCGACACACTTCAGCAGCTGCGCAGCTGCCTGTCGGCGCATGGCAGCGCCATGCTGCTCGTGCAGGTAGGTAGATAGCATGGCAGGCAGGGCATCGCACAGTGCGTAGGCAAGGCCATTCTGCTTTCTTGAAAGCACTGTAGCACGGCAGGTATGTAGGCCATTCGCAAGTCGTGGGGCACGACAGCAGGGTGGGTAGGTAGGGTATCACACAGCTCATAGGACACAACAGTCGATAGAGGATCTGCAGGGCACAAGGAACTCCGCTTAAAGTAAACGGCATCAAGTAGGAAATGCCGAAGGGCTACAAAGGACGGCAGCCCCAACCTGCTGCTGGGCGCTATCAGCCTGCTGCACCTGCTGAACCAACCTGCAGGCATTTTGGACTGATGCTTATTGAACCCTGTTTCCGGAATGCCCTTGCAGGACGGCCGCCCTAATCTGCTGCTGGATGCCGTCAGCCTGCTGCACCTGCTGAACCAAGACTTGCGCCTGGAGGAGGACTTCAGCACGGCAGTCATGTTTCGGCCCATGCTGTCCTCAGACCTGGCCACTCAAGGCCACACCGCACCCCACGCGGGGCAGCCAGGCGCACCTTCTCCCGGCGCCGCCGGCAGCTTCCACGCAGCTGCCTCCCGCGGCGGTGGCGTAACCGCCAGCGGCCACGGCGGCATCCACGTCGACAGCAGTAGCATGGCGCTCCGGGTCATGAAGCTGCATGCCCCGGGGCTCCTGCAGCAGCTGCCGACGTCGGTCGTCGCCTACGCCGCGCCTGCGCCGCTTGGCGGGGCCCTGCCGTCATCGCCATCATCGGTGCCGCTGTCCCCGTCCCCGCAGGGTAGCAGTGCCTCGCCACGCCACCACCACAGCCCCTCCTCTTCGCACAGAGTCAGCTCTTCAAAGCCTTTTGGTGAGTCCTATGCTCTCGGCCCCAGCCCTGCTACCGCCGTTTGCCTGCCCACTGATTAAAGAAGGCACCTCCAAAACCCCTGACCCATCGCATGGTCTGGCGCTTTGCACACTAGTGCTGCTTGCCTATCCTCTGACCTGCTCACTCACCTGCTCACTCACCTGCCCACTCAAAGAGACGAATTCAACACATACTCTCGCCAGCTGCCCACCTGCACATGCCACCTGCATCCCTCCTTATTCTCTGTGTACTGTACAGGCGCTGCGACCGTGCACGGCCCATTCCACAGCGGCGGCCATGCAAACCGACGCGGGACAGGCGGCGGTACCGGCAGCGGCAGGCACTCCACCTACACGTCCATTCCAAGATCCTCCACCATGGACGAAGTGTGGGGGATCACAGATCAGATCGTGGAGCGCCTGGACAGCCATGCAATGACTCAGCTTCGCTGCACCAGCCCCCGCAGCCTGGTGGTGGCGTTCAGGGCCATCAAGCGCGCGCGCAAGCTGCTGCAGCTGGCAGGTATGTGCCTGTGGCATGGCGGTGGTGGCATGGGGTGATGGTATGGGGAAAAGTGGCCCTCAACGCCACAATCCATGCAACAACCCATCCAGCGCGCGCGCAAGCTGCTGCAGTTGGCTGGCGCATGTTTGGGGCATGGGGTTGGTGGGAGTGGCGGACAGTGGGTTAATGCGCAAGTTGCGGCGTTTAGAGCCATCCAGCGTGCGCGCAAGCTGCTGCAGCTGGCAGGCATATGTGGGGTTGGGGGGAGGGATTGCGGTTGTGAGGGTTGGTTACGTGCGGGGCAAGTATGTGGGGGCCATCAGAGGCGTTTAACGCTGTCTGCAAGCTGCAGAAGCTGGCAGGGCCTCTTCCCTTCCCCTAAACACCGCCCCACCCAGAACAGTGTGTGGCGCTGCATAAGCCCCTCTGCCTGCCCCTGCCTTACGCGAAGCTGCTAGGCGACTGGGACCTAGGCAACTGGGACCTGCTTGTTAGGGTGTGTGCACTCTGTGCGCGCTGTAGCCCCTGTTTGCATAAAGTCCCCTTTCATGCTGATTTCCCACAGATGACGGGCCTGCTCGTGTCCCCCCACAGCATCAACGACAAGTGCTTCTTGTCAGGGCCTGTACATCCCCTCGCGTGTCCCCTCAACTCTCTCCATCTGCCCCTTGCTTGCACGGTGCTGCTAGGTGATTGGGACCTGCTCGTGTCCCCCCACATCATCAACGACAAGGTCTGCTTCAACTGCTGGCGCAGTCAAGCCGGCAGCCTGGAAGGTCCAGCTTCCTCGTAGCCCCTGGGACACATGCAAGAGGCCCACCACACATGTACACACCGTGAGCATGTGAAGATCAGTGCTTGACACTGCCCACAGCCATGGGCTTTCTCCCATGGGATGCAACTGTCGCACTGGTGGCCTTAACTTGTAGGCCCACAGGCCAGCTGCATAGCCGCTGGCTCTTGCAGCCAAGCCGGCAGCCTGGAAGGTCCAGGTTCCATGTAGCTCCTGGGACACTCATGAAGGGGCCACCGCATTTACTGACACCCGCGTGCACACAGCCATGGCAAACCATTGCATGGAGCTGCACCCCACTCTTGCCCACATTACACACATAGCGGTGGCGGTTGGGATTTGTGAGGAGGGCTTTCACGTGCCTACATGCCAGCGGCTTGCACGTGGGCATGGCCCAAGCCAGACTGGCATGTGCCCGTGCCCGTGCGCGCATGCCAGTACATTCACAAAGGTGTATGTGAAGTCTCATCAAGCATGCCATCAAGACTTTCATCAAGGGTCTCATCAAGGGTCTCATCCAGGGTCTCATCCAGGTTCTTCTGATTGGAGGCTAAGCTTATCAACAGTCTTGTAGCCACAGTGCCTGCCTGCTCAGGAGTAGAGACCGCCTAATATTAGAGCTTATCCACAAGTTTGCTTACCCATGCATGGGAGCTGAGTTTGCTAAGCAGGAGAGCTGTCCTTCAATGCATGGGAGAGGAGCTTGCCCACCCATGCATGCAAGTTGAGTTGTTGTTGCGGCACCAATGCACAGTGCTGCCAGGTTGTTGTGGAGTGTGGGAGCCCAGAACTTTTGATGTTGCAGTGCTGTTGCGCTACGCTGCAACAGGGTCACCAGCAGAGCAACACCATCTACTGTTGGGGGCATGACAGCACCGCATTTTACACATGATCAGGGGTAGGGTTGGACAGAGTAGATTAGGGTAGGATAGGCTAGGGTTGCCAGAGTAGGGTTTACAGCCTGGCTGCTCAGCGCTATTTACACCAAGGGTGGAGCATTGCAGGGTAATGTGAGGAGGCGGAGACGGTTGCTGGTCATGACGCCTGCACGCCACGACGTCTGATCAGAGTGCAGATGCCTTGGGGACAGTGGGTTTGCCACACCGCAGCTGCAGGTGCTTGTACTGCTGGTTAGGTGCTGCCAGATGCTTGTACTGCTGGGCAATGCTGGCAGGTCCCGACTCTTCTGTCTAGATGCCGGCAGATGCCGATTCTGCAGCCACATGCTGATGTCGCTCACAGCGAACGCTCAGCTGTCGGCACTGCTGCTGTGGGTCGGGCAAGGGGTCTGAAGGCAGGGCAAAGGGTTTAGTTGACACTGTTATTATCACCTTGAGAGGTGTGGTTGCACACATATGTGCTTTGCTTTGAATCTGAAGATGCAGCAAATGTATCAGATACCGTCCGATCCGGTGACACTGCTGGGTCCATTCACGTCATGTGTGTTGAGTTTTTGGGGGTGGACGCAGCCAAGACGCATCCAGGAGGCTCCTTGGCTTACCACCTGAGGAAGGATTTGAGTTGAACCCCGAACCCTTTAGGGTTTGCTGATCAAAGGCCCTGCTGGCTGAGTTTGTTTTTCAAGGGTGCCCGCTTCTGAGGTACTGCCATATCGCGCCCCTTTGGTTGAGATGAGACTGAGAGGAAGGGATATCGGAGGAGGAGGTGTCGATGGCGTTGCAGGTTGGATTAGGCCCGCCTTTGCAAATGCCTACGCCAATCTATTTTGAAGGGGAGTTGTTAAAGCCTTTTGGGTGATGATGAGAAGCGCTTTTTACCCTGAGCGGGTGTACTTTTCCATTGCCCATCGCTGTATCACCTAAGCGCCAAACGGAGGCCGGGAGCCTGCTTAATTTGGACCGAGGAGTGCGTTCGTTTTGATTCTGATTTTCTCATTTGAACCCGTTGTACAGTCCGGCGTCTGCATGTACGATCCGCTGTAAAGTTGCTATGCCATGGACTGCAGGTACATTACTTAAATGATCTTGGATAGAACCTGGGAACTGGGGCAGGGGCGATTGTTGGGGGTCGGGGGTCGGCGCCCCCCGCTCCACACTGCGCTGTTCCTTGCTGTCTAATGCGATGGCCCCAGTGGTAAAGTAGTAGTGTGTATTACAGTGGAGGCATTGCGAGGGCGTATAGGACCCTTGCCTAAAATGGGCAGGATCATCCCCCCGAGTGCCTCCGAGAATGAGCTGTGTCATGGCTGCTCATCTCGTCCCTCCCCCCGGACTCATTCTTACTTGAAATTTCCAACCCATCTCAACAGCCCTACACCAGGAGCACATGGGCCAAGGCATGTCCTGCGCCATTCTATGTCGCAGGTCTGTCAGGTGTGGCATTGAGGGCTGTCCGCAACATTGTCAATATATTATGTTGATTCCTTTAAGTTGCAAGGCAGCTCAGCGCATCCACTTCAGGTTGACTAAAAGATGCGGCATTGTCGCAGGCGCAGGGGGGTTACATGGGTGAGCCACCACGGGGCCTGGCAGAGGCAGGAAACAAAGGGCGGGGCACACACGCGCCTAGCCCAAGGGCAGGGCTCCAAGAACCTTCAAGGGCCCTTGCAAGGGACGTCTGAAAGAACACAAAGAAAAGACTGATGCTTGTGGGTTGAGGAGGTCTGTGTTTTGAGGTGGAGGGCCCTATGCTCTTCGTGGGGTCCTGACGAACAGACTCCCTGCCTGAGCAGAGGTATGTGAAGGCCCGAGGCTGGAGCCCCCCTCAGGGTCCCAGGTCCTAAGACCTTATCTCGCCTGGTTGGAGGGTCACACAACGTGTCCAGTGCCCACGACTGCATGTAGTGGAGTCGAGCTCTCGCTCCCCTTGGGCGCCCATGCAGTACCACCTCGCAAAAGCCGTGACCTCCCCTTCACCCCTGGCCAGGACCTGCTGTCAACAGGCAGCGCAATCTCTCCCCATGCAAACCCCACACTAGCGCGCCGCCAGATCACCGTCTGCTCTCACACTATCGCACTGCAATCGCCAGATCACCCGTCGTCCTCGTCGCTTACCGCCGCTTGCGCGTGCAGGTCGCGTCGGTTCTTCAACGTCAGCTGCAGGTGCGTGTGGCTGACAACGCCGATGCGGACCTGCAAAGTGTGGGGGAATGTGTGGGAGCAGGCGGGTCAAGGGTCAACACAGGCAGAGCGCACCTCTGATGCTGCTCGGGACAAGCCAGATAAGGAGAAGGCATGCGCATGCCTGTTGCACTTGAACCATCCCGCACCCAGCTATTCACACACACACACACGACTTCCCCCAACTTCCTCCCACGCTTTCTCCTCACCTCCATCTCGTGCAGCTCATCGCTGAGCTTTTTGATGGCTGCCTTGATGCGCACCACAGGCGTTGCGTCACTGATGTTGTTGCCCCTGTCCTCCATCTGTGTCTTGATCTCCTGAAGCTGCTCCGTGATTCGGTGTAACTCGTTGTTGCGGTCTGAGATGGCCTCCGTGTGGCGGTTGTAGGTGCCCTGGATGTCATTCAACTGTCAAGGTAGGAAGGGGAGGGGGAGGGGCGGGTAAGTGTGTGACGGCGAGTGCAAGGGGTAGGCAGTGATGCGGTGCAGTTCGTTGTTGTTGCAGTATGACATGGCTTCGGTGTGGCTGCTGTAGGTGCCTTTCATGTCATTCAGCTCAGGGCAGCAGGACAGTGGATTGCGTGGCACAGTGGTGAGTGCCGGGTATGTTATTCAACCGTCAAGACAGGAGGGGGGATGAGAGTGCAAATCCAAGAGCAAGAGAGGAGCAGCAAGCATTGCAGTAGAGACAGGGGTGGGAGCTCGAGGTAGGGAGCAGCTTGCCATACCTTTCCCAGACCCCAGCCCACCAGCCTCCACACCCTCCACACTTGCTGCCGCTGCGCGCGGTGCTGCGCCATCAGCCTCTGAAACTGCTCGTTCAGGAGTTTGTCCGGCGTCATGAGCACTCCAAGTATGCGTAGAGGTCACCCCACACCTTTTGCAGTCCCCCACACTTTCCCCACCCTCCACACCTGCTGCCGCTGAGCGCGGTACTGCGCCATCAGCCTCTCAAACTGCTCGTTCAGGAACTTCTCTCGTGTCGTCAGTTTCTCCAAGCTGGCGTTCAGGTCGCCCCTCAGCTTCTCCAGCACGCCCCGGCTGTCCGGCCACGCTGCGCTGATCGCCTTTGAGTTACTGTGGACCTGCGCGGAGGTGGGATGAAGGTGTGGGAAGGTGTGAAGGAGGGAAAAGGGCAGGCAAGGAGTGAGTGGTTGTCACCCCGCAGCTTTTCCAGCACGCCCCGGCTGTCCGGCCACGCTGCGCTGATCGCCTTCGAGTTGTTGCGGACCTGCGCGGAAGAGTATGGAGGAGTGCGGAGGGGCGCAGAAGTGTGGGGGGGAGAGGGGAGGTCCACATGCAGAGGGGGGAGGCGAGAGGCGGGGAGGGAGGGTATAGAATTCCGCAGCTTTTCCAGCACGCCCCGGCTGTCGAGCCAAGTTGAGCTGATCGCTTTTGAGTGATTGTGGGCCTGCATGGAGAGTGTGGAGGTGTGGGAGGTGTGGAGACGTGTGGAGGTGCCAAAGGGGAAGGGGGGCGGGGGAGGCGAGGAGGGACTGGGCGTCAACCCGCAGCTTCTCCGGCACGCCCCGGCTGTGTGGCTGTGCAGCCCTGAACGCTGACCGGAACACTCTCACATCCAGTGGCTGTTCACCCTTAGTACAGCCCTGCCATGTCCCCACAGAACAACCCACATGCAGTGGCGGGCCGCCCTTAGGACTGTGAAATGGCCAACCTACCTTTGGTGCTCCAGTTCTGCAAGGCAAACCCATCGCTTCACGTTCTTTCCACTTCCTTTCCTTCAACCGCGCGTGTCCAGGTTCACTCACCTCTTCAAGGTTGGTGCGCCAGTTCTGCAAGGCAAACCCATCGCTTCACGTTCTTTCCACTTCCTTTCCTTCAACCGCGCGTGTCCAGGTTCACTCACCTCTTCAAGGTTGGCACGCCAGTCCTTGGCATCCGCGTTCAACAGAATGCGCAGCTTCGGCGCCACTCGTTCCATCTCCAGCTTCCACAGTGTGGGGTCCACCTTAATTGAGCAAGGTAAGAGAGGTAGGCGGTGAGGCAGGAATGGGAAGTAATGGGAGCTGAAGGCGGAAGACAGGTGTGGGCGCACATCTGGGCAGCTTGAGCGCCATTTGTTCCATCTCCAGCTTCCAAAGTGTGGGGTCCACCTTTGATGGGTAAGGAGCAGGCCACGAGTCAGTACGAAAGCCGGCAGACAGCGCAGGGGAGGGGGCACCTTGTGCCACAGGTGATGAAGCCTTGGCGCCGTTCAATTTACCCCCAGCTTCCAAAGTGTGGGGTGAACCTTGAGTGGGGAAGGCAACAGAGACGTGCAGCCAAGCAGGATCGAGTACTCAACACGCAAGGCAGGTGTGAGTGCGCATCTGAGCGGCTCTCGTTCCATACAGGCTCCAGAATGTGGGTGGGGTCGACCTTTGAGGGTGAGGAGCAGGCAGAAAGCGATCCCCCCCCCCGGGAGTCCCATTGAGCCCCCTCACCTTGCTGGTCAGCATCGCCTTCTCCGCAGCTTCCGGCCCCGCGCCGTCTGCGCCCTTGCCACTCTTTGCCCCCGGCGGCGGCGCCAGCCCCAGCTCCATGTACGCATCTTCCTCCTCCCCCACCCCATCATCTTTGAACTCGGGAAGCTTGAAATCGTCCGCCCCTTCGAACGCCCCGCCCATGTCAGGGTCCTCGTCCACATCCCCGTCAGCGGCGTCCTCCAAGTAGCCGTCTGGAAGGTACAGCGGCTTCTTGTAACTGAAGTTACTGCGCTCCAGTACGAAGTCAACGAGGCCGTCCAGTACGCCGCACACCTCCTTGCCATAGCCTGTCGTCAGCTTCATAGGAGCGTAGCTGGGGGCCGCAAAGCCTGCAGGGAGGTGCGGATGGTTGAGAGGGAAGATGAGGAGGGCGACGTAGTCTTTTTGCCGTTGCCTGTCGTAAGCTTCATAAGGGCGTGGCTGGGGGCCGCAAAGCCTTCAGGGACAGGCAGCGGGGGGGAGGGCGAAGGCAGCAAGCAGCAGATATAAGGAGGGCGACACAGACATGTTGCTGTAGCCTGTTGTCAGCCTTTTAAGGGCATGGCTGGGGGCCGCAAAGCCTGCAGAAAGAGGGGCAGGGGGGGGAGAGCCGCTTGCCTGCAGATATGTTGTTGTTGTTGTTGCACGTCCCATTTACCTGACAAGCCCGCGCCAGCATCGTCTCAGTGACCCTCACAGCCCCTGCCCTGCCCATGACAGCCACACCTACCTAGCCGCTTGACCGCAGAGATGATGTTGTTGCACGCCAGGTTGGGGTCCTCATGCTCCTTAGGGGCCGCTAGATCGATGCCTGCCAGACCTAGCAGCCAGGAGGTCTGCATGTAAAACAGGGAGAAGGCCGCAGGGGCTGGGAGAATGGTTCAGCTGGGGGCAGGTGGACACTGATGCAAAAGGTGCTTTGGTTTGCAACTGGATTGAGGGGCAAGGGGGAGGGGCGTGAGCTGGGGTCATGTGGCAGCTAGGTCAATGCCCGCTAGACCTTACAGCCAAAAAGTCTGCACGCAAACTGGGAGAGGGCCGCGGGCGCTGGGAGAGTGGGTGAGCCGGGGGCAGGCGGGCACTGATCTGACAGGCATAGGCCGACCACACTCAAGCAAGGCGATGGCTACATATTTGTCGTTGAGCCGCCTAAAGAACCTGTTCCTGATGGAACGACAGTGCATTGTGGGCATGCACGTCAGGTGGTGCGATTCCCGTGAATCAGCCTGATGCATGACAGGCGAACAGACATTCACACCTCACTGTCCACCAGGACTTTGCTGTCGTGGAAGTATCTTCGTGCGCACACAAACGTGTGATTGCAACCCACGCTTCTGCATTCAAGACAACCACCAGTGATGTGCAAGCAGAACCTTGTGCGAGCACACATGTGTGGATGCACCCACACACTTTTGTGGTTGCAAGCACCCAGGCACCCACCAGTAATGCTGAAGCACCTCATGCACATGTGTGGACGCACCCCCACACTTTCGTGGTCACAAGCACTCAGGCACCCACCAAAGACGTGAAGTAGAAGAACTGCTCGCCGTGGTTGCCGTTGGGCAGCGGCAGTGCGAAGTACAGCAGCGTCAGGGGCTTGCGGTACGGTTTCCTGCGCGCACATGGGGCAGCGCAGGCAACAACATGGATGATTGAATGGAGGACGTTGCAGTTTGCAGTCTTGCTTTCTTCTGGCATGTCAGCTGCTCGCTTCGCTTTCCCGTTGACCACCCCTGCCGCTGTCCAGGTGCTGTTGATTCCTCCCAACAGATCCCTTCTCACAACCCAACAGATCCCTTGGCCTTGCTTCTGTTCCCTAGCTGCCCGGCGCTGTCAACGGCACTCACTTCTTCTTACAGAATGCAGTTTCGTAGTCTAGCAGTTTCAGCTTGTCTACCAGCATCTCCTGTTGGACGCAACGGGAGACGGAAAGGACAGAGCGCACAACGCGTATCTGAGTGGTAAAGGCATCACAAGCAATTCTGAGTGTGGCCTGACATGCTGGCAATGCAGTCACGGCTGCTGGCACTGTTGCCCGCACCGCTGCTGCTGCTGCTCTTGCCCGAGCGTCCTTCCTTCCACCTGTGCCGGTGCTGCCACTGCTGCTGCTGGTGTGACTGCTGCTGCACACAGCCTACGCGCTTGTGCGCCTGCCTCGCCCGCAAGCCTGGCTTGCTACTGAGCATCTTTCATCCTGCTGTTGCCCCCCGCGTGCCAGCATCTCCTTCCCCTCAGCCGCTGCCGCTGGTGCTGGCACCGCCACTGACGCCAGCTGTACCACCGACGCCACCGTGCATGCCATCTTCCCCACCAAGCACTGCCCCCCTGAGTGCATGTGCATGCTGTATTCCAAGGTGCATTTGCATG
Organism: Chlamydomonas urium; assembly: GCA_039880955.1. Lineage (NCBI taxonomy): Eukaryota > Viridiplantae > Chlorophyta > Chlorophyceae > Chlamydomonadales > Chlamydomonadaceae > Chlamydomonas > Chlamydomonas urium. The sequence goes on from JAWZTI010000448.1 coordinate 27,521, forward strand.
CCGCTTTGCCATGCGGAGGTGCATGGCCCTCCAAGGGGGGGGGGCATGCCACCCCGCATGTGGGCCTTTGCCCTCCGCCAGCCCTCACCATGCAGACCTCCGGTGTCACGCTAAGCTGCGGGCAGCAGGGCACAGGTGCAGCAGCAAGTCATGTCAGCAAGAGGGTGAGGTGACAACCGCGGGCAGTCACTGGCTGCATGGACGCTGGAAAGCAGCACATTGTGTGACTTTCGCTGCCTACTCGCACGTGTATGTGCTCAGGAAGCTGTACAGGTTGCCAGACATGCTAGCTACCTGCTGCCCATGGCTGCATGCGCTTCCTGATGCCACGCCCAACGCATGCATGCACATGGATGCATGGGAAAGGAGCTCACCTCCAGCGATCGCCCGACTGTGACCGGCCCTGTTCCCTTGGGCTTGGGCGTTGGCGCGGCGACCTCGGCAGGTGCTTCCTCCGCAGCTTCCATGGGCGCTGCTGCTTCGACAGCATCGTTGTCAACTGCACCATTGTCAGCAGGCGCTGCTTTGACCCGCTCCCCTCTGCTAGCACGCGAGCTCTGCAAGGCACACGCATGCGCAGCGGAGTGGTTGAGCTTGAGAGCGCCTGCAGGGCTGTGGTTGATGCGGGCAGTTTGCCAGCCTTCGACTGAACAACAGCCGAACGCATGCCACGCACAGGTCGCTTGGGAGGAGCCTCCGCGCTCATCTAATCGAAGTGCTGCACTGTTTCTGGATGTTCTGATATAAAGCTCGAGTGCTGCAGCCTTCAAGGGCCCGCGGGGGGCACGCGTGACGAAGGCTCCACTCTGCTATACCCGTCGATGCCACTTATAGCGGTGCAACTGCAGTAGATTGTTGTGGCTGCAAAGCAGCGGGACTTGCTGGTGCATGAGCAGGGCTGGGACCTGCGCACATTGCCCACACCTTCCATACATAGGTCCTTCGACGCACAGTCGCTACATGCGCAGGTCGTTGACCAGTCCCCTTGCAATGCCACCGAGAAGCGCTGCTGCAGCAGCTGAGGGACCCGCTGCAGGGATGCCGGAGCCCTCACCTCAGGAGCTGTTGGCCATGCTTGAGGAGCTGCAGCGACAGGGCCACAACCTTGATGAGATATCGCCCGACCTCTCCGTAAGCTGCTGCAGCGTCAGCCTAGGCGATCCCCACGTGGCATGCATGCACATGCAACTTGCACAGCTAGGTCTGAAGGGCATCAGCATGCAGCACGTGTGCAGCTCGGCGCGCACCTCGGGTAACACCACCGATGAGCTGGCTGCATGACGTGTACCACATGCATGCAGTCGCTGCTGCGCAATGTCAAAAAGGAGAAGGGAAAGCCGACAGATGATGTGCCCACTGAGGAGATCACACCTGAGCCAGGGTAGGGTGAGGGCCGGCTGCAGAATAGGGCAGGATGAGGGCAGATAAGTGCAGGGTGAGGGCAGGGCAGGGC
>JAWZTI010000449.1:10093-28919 GCA_039880955.1 Chlamydomonas urium
GGGAGGGGACAGGGCAGGCCGTGGTGGCGGGTGATCGCTGCTAGGTTGGCAAAGTGGAGACCTGGACGAGGCAATGGTGGTGGCAGGGATCAGTCAGGCAGTTGAGATTCACCAGTTGAAACAAGCCAAAAAGCACTCCTCACCGCTGCCCCGCTGCCCTCTCCCACTCTTCCATCACCCACCTCCCTCCCGCCACAGGCGTAGCACCGGACAAGCTGGCCCACAGCCCGCAGTCCTCGCCCCTCGGCCTCGGCCTGTTCGACGCCCTTGCCAAGGACGACCCCTTCAGCAGCCTGTCCCTGCGCACGCTGTACCAGCCAGGGGCAGCCGCCGTTTCGGCGGCGGCGGCGGCCACGCCCGCGGGCAGCGCCACCACCCGGCCGGCGGCGGATGCGGAGGAGTTCCGTCCGCTGAGCGAGGTGAGGAAGGGCTCTGGGTGTTTGTACCGCCGGTGCCGGGCACAGGCAAGGCCTGGAGTGTAACTGTGTGCAGTACGATGCTGGGAGGCCCATGCACCTGCTTGGCAGTTCCTGGTTGGCCTAGATGGCGTACGAGGGTGGTCAGGCATCACCGGTACCGAGTCCGTCAAGCCTGACAGCAGCCACCCAGGCCTTCTTATGTGCCGCGGCTGCGGCAATGCAGCAAACACCTCAGCGTGACCCAGCAGAGCTGCCCTGTTGCTTGCTTGACCTTGCGTGTGCTGCAGGCGCCGTGGGATGCCAGCAGCAAGCCGGAGGGCGTCGAGGAGGTGTGGTGGGCGCGGCTGCTGGAGTTGCGCGACGCCCGAATCGCGCTGGAGCAGGACGCGGACGGCGCATGGGCGCGCGCATGCCACCTGGCGGCTGCGCTGCATGGCCTGGAGCGCGATTACACCGCCGCCGCGGACCGGCTCGACCAGCTGCATGGCGCGCGTGTTGCGCTGCGCCGCACAGTGCAGCGCTGGGACCTCGACGTGCTGCTCAAGTACACGCTGGAAAATGGCAAGGTGGACATTCCTGACCCCCGGGAAGCTGTTGCAACAGGTGCTGTACCAGGCGTGGATGGTGTTGGTGCAGGCGCAGAAGCGGGCTCGGACTCGGCGCAGGCAGGGACGGAGCTGCATGGCATGCAGCATGCGTGCCTGCTGCGGCGGATGGTGGTGGAGGGCGTCAACTCGGCGGTGCAGCACAGGGGCATGGACAAGGTGCGTGCAGGGGGGGAGGGGCAATTGGGCCCAGGGTCGTGTCAATTTTTCTAGGCCCAGGTTGCAAAATGCTTCTCACGGCACCTATAACTGTGCAGACTCCGCCATCGCCAGGCAGGCCATTTATTGAGATGCACATTTGGTTGAGGGTTAAGGGTTCAAACCAAGCAGCTGATCGCATGTAATGCTGTCGCTGCGATGCCCTCCTGCTGCAGGTGGAGCTGTTGGAGGATCTGAAGCGGCTGCAGGCCGACATCTACCTGGTGCAGTGGGAGAGCCAGCAGTGCGAGCTGCGCACCAGCCACGCGGAGGAGGAGCTGCGCGACATGCAGCTGCTGCACACTACCAAGGAGCTGCAGGTACGTGCGGCGCAGTACACTGCCTCACCTTGCGTTCCCAGGCTGGTTTCCTAAGAGTTGCAAGTTGCAAGAGAGGGAGAGGCGAGGCAGCGGACTTTGGAATTGGTACCCGGTTTGCTTGGTTGGGAGCTGCACAGGGTGCCGCAGTGCCCCTTGCCACACATCTGTTGCACCCTGTGCTGAAGCGCCTGCATGCCGTGCTGCCACCTCCTACGCCCCATCCAACAGATGGCGCTGCATGACCCCAGCGTGCTGAGCAAGGCTGACAGCGAGGCACGCATGGTGAAGCTGCTGGAGGGCTCTGCCCTTAGCCACCAGCAGCGTGTGGAGATGCGGCGCGAGAAGCTCGTGCGCATGACTGAGCGGGTCGCGGAGACCATTGAGTCGCATGAGGACATAACGCATGCGGAGCGCCGCGCAGAGGCGGCGTACAAGGAGAGCGAGCGCGTGCATGAGGTGACGGCGCGCAACCGCGCTGCGCTGGACAACGACCAGAAGCGCCACCTGCGTGCGCTGGTCACCAACTCCCAGCTCAAGGCCATCGCGAAAGAGCAGGCGGCGGAGCTGGAGCGGCTTGCACGGCAGCTGGACACGGCCAAGCAATGCGCGTTCCCCATCTTGCTCCCCCCAACGGCCTCTCCAGTCATGCAGGCGCCAGACTTGGCCCACGGCTTGGGAAGGAGCCAACAGAGAGTGTCGTCTGCGCTGCCAGGGCAGCGCAAGCAGCCAGGGGGGACTGACATGGGTGGCAGCAGGCCTGGCACCAGCCAGAAGGTGCGGCCAGGGAGCCAGCAAGCGGCCGACAGGCAGCGCTTGCCCAGCATACGCTGATGTGGCAGGGGCCAGGGCAGAGCTTCGGCAGCAGCCATGCGGAACGTTTGTGCATGGTGCTGCTTTGCAACTGAGCTGTGCTTGGATCAGATTTCCTTTTTCCTCTTACATCTGCCTGGCAGCCTTGGGTTTCGAATGTTTGAACACGCGCTCAATCAAGGGGTGCGGTAACGATTGCGCCGCTATGAATGGAAGGCATTTACTGAGAGCGCTTGTGGAAATGAACCCCTCCAAGCCGTGCGCACCTGTTTCGCGATGTTGGCAAGCCGCATCAGCAACACCTGCCTTAGAATAGGCCGTAGCTTCCGCCTAGGGCAGAAATTTGCAACGCGCATGCAGCGCTTACCCGGTGCACCCTCTCATGACCAGCTATCTCGCATTCCAAGGTAGGAAGCGCTCGGTGTTAGTGGTGGCTGTGCGCTTCACAGGCTTGTGCGCCAGTCCTCAAGCCGTCCGCGCATCAACTCATGAACTTATGACGCCGTGGGTTGCGCAGAGAGCGACCTTGGTCGGCCAATCGTCCTGCACAAACCCTTGCAGAAGGGAGAGCATGCGCAGGTGTGCAGAATTGCCTTGGCAAAGCCATGCATTAGCCCATGCCATGCATACGACTGGAATGCAGTGCGCAACACTAAGACTGCAAAACGCATGTCCTTGCAGGCTGGGCTAGTCAAGGTGTTTGACGACCCTGGCATGCGACCCAGAGTGACAGTGGCCAGGAAGCTTGAGCCAGCATATGTGACGACTGTGAGTACCCAGCTGAAGGACATAATTTGTTGCTGTATTGCATGCTGCGATTTGCATGCAGTGGTGAGCCAGCAGTGATGTGCAACCCCTGCTGCCCCTGTGCCTACAGGCACCTAAACCCAGCCCAAGGCAGGCTGTGTCAGCACCAGTAACACCAGCGCCCACACCCTCCACAGCATGGCCTTGGTCACGGAGGGACGATGTACGGCAGGTGCTGCAGCACACGTCCAACATCAGAGCAAAAGCAGCACGTGCTGACAGCAACGTCAATCGCAGCTTGCCGACGGCACCAAGGGACTACATGTCAGTTGCGGACATTGAGGGTGCAAGACCCATGACAGCAGTCAGGAGCGCAGTCAGGCTGTCCCTGGATGTCTCCGACATCCGCGGCACCAAGTCAAGCCTTCAAAAGTAAGCACAATGATCAAGGGGTCAGACAACAGTGGCAGATCACCATGTTTGCTTGCTATGTTTGGTTCCAGATGTTCTTTGTGCACAACACATGAGTCCTTTCTGATCCAGCTCATGTTGCATCAGACTTACCGAAGTCAGTGCTGGTGCTGCTGCTGCACCTCTCCTGCAGGTCTCACATCAACACCCGCCATCAAACCCTTGACGTGTCAGACATCAGTGGCCGCAAGCCAGACCACACAGCAATGCATCACAAGTACGGCAAAGCAGCGGCTGCGCCAACGGCAACGCTAGTGCACCCTGCGCCTTCCACGCCATCTGGGCAAGCGTCTTACCCTGCGGTGGCGTCGCCTGCGCCAGCATCGCAGGCAGCATGGCCAGAGGCGAGCTGCGTGGCGGACGTGATGATCTGGCGCCCCGCAGCGGCCCCTGCGAGCAACGCCAACGACTACGGCGGCACAGCAGCAGCGGCGGCGCTGCAGCAGGTGCTGCAGCGGCAGGCAGACCGGCGCGCGGAGCGCGATCGCGAGCTGCAGGCGGCCAAACAGGCGCAGCGCGTCACGCACAACGTGGCCAGCCACCACGCTGTGCGCGTCGCATTTTCCGAGGCGCGCGCCGCCGAGCAGCGGGCAGCGGCGGACGTACTTCGCTGCCAACTGCAGGTGGGGCCGGAGGCAGTCGTCGAGGCACTGCGTGCGTGCCAGACCTCTGACCGGGAGTGCAGCGGCAAGGTGACCCCGGCAGAGCTGGCCTGGGCGCTGCAAGCGGCAGGTGTCAAACCGACCGCACAGCAGCTGGGGGCACTGGTGGGTGGCTTGCAGGACGATGCAGGGCTGCTTCCTTACAGGGAGGTCGTACGGGCGCTGATGCACCGGGGAGGGACACTTTCGGGCCGCCCAGCCGCTGCGAGTAAGCCCTCCGAGCAGAAGGCGAGGGCGTCGTCAGCAGCTACGAGGGGGCAGGACGCTTGCGGCGGAGGCGCTGACCCTGCTGCGGGGGGCGGTTCGCCGTTCACCCAGGTCAATTTTTGGTTCGGCGGAGCGCTGTCGCAGACGGGCACGGGTGAGGAGGCGGCCTGGCGGCCGGGCCAGGACGCAGACGCTGCCGGCCGGCGGCTGCTGTCGGGAAGCGCAGGACCCCCAAATGGCGCGACGCCGATCGAGCTGTCAAGGTCCGTGGACCCGGCGTGCATTCGAAACCAGCCCACGGTGTGCTTCTTAATCAAGACAGGGCAGCTGAGCTGGGAGGAGGCGCAGCAACAGCTACAGGGCAAGGGTGCTGGCGCGTCCTTGTCCAGGGCTCAGTCCGCGACAGCCTCCTCACGCATGCAGCAGCGAGAGTTTGCGGCCAGCGGCGCAGGGTCTACGCTGCAGGGGGTCATGGCCCCCATAGGCACAGGGCACCTGCAGGTGGCCAGGACTGCGCAGCCGCTGCGCCCCACCTCGGCGCTGCTGGCAGCTGCCGGTAAGCAGAGCAGCAAGCGGCCGTTCACTGCAGCTGGCAGTGGTTCCAACAGGCAGCAGTACACGCAGCGTGCAACGCTGCAGGCTGAGATTGCTGCAGTGCGGACGCTCAGTTGAGCACTTCTTGCACTTTTGATGTATTCTGAGAAAAAGCTGTTACATGTTGTGTGATGGTCTTGCTTTCTTGCAAGCAGGGGGAACTCTTTCGGGAGTTAACTCGTACACTGTTTACTACAGTACAAGCCCTCTGGTGCTGCAAGGTGTGTGGGCAACACCCAGGAAACGTAGGTTGCCACAGTTTTTGCTGGCATAGGGAGCACTGGGCTGCAGGACCTTCCTGCGGCAAGATGGAGCTTGCTGCAGCTCCGTTGCCGTGGGGTGGTTTTTGGCACAGCGGCCCGCTGTCACGACCGATCGCGCACGCCGCATGTCCAAGCACACATAGGTCTATTGCGATGCGCCCCTGGTAAGTGTCGACTTCTGTGCAGCCCTGCGTGCAACATTGCTCGACTTTGGCGTTAACGCTGCTTCACCACATCGCGGCAGCAGGAGCCCGTGTGCGCGTTCTCTGGGTTCGAGCACAGCGGCAAAGATATGCGGGATGTGCAGTGCATGGGTGCTGGCACTGGTGCATGCGACACAGCAGAGAGAAGCGCCTCTTCTGCTGCCACGGCCTATAAATTGGGAGCATCGTCGACCCAGCAAGGCGCTGTTGCAAGATGCGAAGTGCCCACAAAATCTGGGCTGACGGGGCTGGCCCCTCCAACAAGGCAAGTGGGTGGGCCAGCAAGGCTTGCTTGCTGCATGAATGACGTAGCCATTGCTGCAATGGAGTGGCACAGGGGCCGGAACCTTGCTCACCGATGTGCCTCTGCCTGGTGTGCTTGCAACAGGCGTCAAGCAACAGCATAGCCCTGCACGGATGGCCACTCCAGCCATGCACCCCCCCCCCACCAACTTGTATTCGCCACACCTCGCTGTTCAAGCCGCAACAAGGAAAGGCGCGTCGCAGTCACTGCGCTCAATGATAACGTCCAAGCCTTGGGCAGCCTTAGCCATCGCAGCGAAGAGCATCCTCCATGCATCCCTGCCAGAGGCAAACATGCCACTGCTATCAACAGGTTAAACAGCAATAAAACCAGACAAGCGCGCCAGAAGCAGTCATGAGCACACGCCGCCGCATCATACCTGAGGGGGCCCACAGCCCCCAAGTATCAAAGCCCTTGGCCCAAAGCCCGCCACAAGGGTGTCAGGCAACAAGCCTGCCGCATGACAGAGTTTGTTGCTCACGTGCATGCTGCTGCAGACATGGGAGAGGAGCTGTATGTGCTGCAACAGGCGCTGCTGCTGCCGTCAACGGTGGACGACCTGCTGGCGGCACCATGTGAGTAGCCACGCTTGTGTGTCGTTCTTGATGGGTGACATTCTGGGAACACCCATCCCTGATGTACCATCCCCCCTCATGCCCCTGTGCAGGCGACGTGCTGGGTGAGTTTGCCCTGAGGTTGATGAAGCGCGGCAAGGGCGGCCGCAACCGTGCTGCAGATGCGCGGCTGGACCCTAACCTGGACCCTAAGAAGGCCTCACGCATCATGTCGAACAGGCACGTTAGCAGCGGTGCAGGGGGCGATTGGGGAGCGAAAGGAGGGTTGAACTGGGGATGGATGGATGGGTGGGATGGATTATGTTTCAGTCTTCGGGGCGCACAAGAGACCCCACTCCAACCAGTGAAATGAACGACTGGAGGCCCAAGCCCAGGTTGACTAATATCATAGCAACTTTGAACCTTGAGGGGATGAGCTGCAGCCAACAACCATGTCGAGCAGGTCATTCATTGTTTACACACTGCAGTTAAGGTTTCTGAACCTGGTTCATTGATGGGGTTTGAATGGGGAGTGAATGGGGACCGCTCTGCCCTGCTTTTCAAGTCAGGCTTATGCGTTGCGATTGCCACCACTTTCCCGCACACTCACAAGACGAATTCCCCCCCCCCTTTCTGTGCCCTGCTGCTGTCTGCACAGGCTGAGTGCTGCACGCTCCAAGCTGAAGCAGCGGGTTGCGTAGCAGGGCCTGCGCGCCGAGCTTGACATGCTGACTAGGCAGCGTGACAGGCTGGCGGCTGAGCTGGCGACGCTGAAGCACATGTGCAGGGAGCTGGAGGCAGGTGCACCGTGAGGGCTGGGAGTAATGTTTTTGACGCATCACATGCAACGCATGGCATACCATCGGTATAGTACTTGGTAATGTACCAGTACCGAGGTATGTTACAATAAGAAGACGCCATCAGCATCTGGGGGCTTCTAGGGGCCAGCCGCCACCTTCTTAGCACAGTCACTCCACAAAGTGGCCTGCCAGCCAACTGCTGGCAGGGTCAGTGCACCGTGTCGTGTGCACTGCCTCCTGTGCCGGCACATCGTCTGGATGGGTGGATGGGTGGATGGATGTCTACGGGGTGCCAGATTGCACAACAGACCCCCACTTCAACCAATGGGATTTATGGCCTTGGACATCCCATTTCTGTCCGACGGCAGCAGCTGCATGGCGTCACGCCATTGGCGTGCCTGCAACAGCAGCACCTGCGCAGCGATTGGTGCATACTAGATAGCCAGGTCCCTTGTGTTGGGCACCTCGCCCCCTTGTGACATCCATCAGCTTTGAGCTTGTGCCGAGCTTAAACCGATCCAGGCAGTTGCCGGGTGATCACTAACATCATGTTATGTTGGGGAACGTTTACGATGCGCGCATCACACGCTGATGCCGCTGCTGTTCTTATGTCCTCAGCCACTGTTTTGAGCCCGCATGACACGTTGTGTGTGCTATGCTGCTGGGTTGCTGCCTGCTGAAAGAAAGACAGCAAGTACTACGCCTGTGGGCGTGAGTTTAGGAAGAAGCGTAGACTGCAGGCAAGCTGCCTGCTGCATTCGAGCAGCATATAATCTATCAATCTGGGTAAACCATTTGGCACCGATCTTTGGTTTGAAGTAAGTGTTGCCCTGCTGCTGTTGCTGTTTCAAATCTGTCGCCATCCTTGCGGCACCACCCAAAAGGTGAGTCATCTGTGACCTTGCCAGAGATGAACCCACATGCACATGCTTGCAAGGTGCCTTGGCGCTTGACCAACATCACATGGACCCACTTTGGGCATTGCAGCGGCGATAGCAGTTCAGGTTTATAGGTGAAAAGGCTGCAGTGGGCTGAAGACAGGCCGCGCCCTTTGGGGGCCCGGAGGGCATTGTTGTGTGCGCACATGGCCGCTGCAGCACCACTACCCTTACGCAGCAGCAACAGCCTACTTGCTGGCGATAGCTCGGGAAGCAAAGGCCTCTTCCAGAGCGGTCACCAAGCCATCGAAAGTGGTGAAGTTGCGCGAGACACAGCTGACTGGCAGGTCCAGCACCTGGGAAGCTCCTGCAGCAGCTGCGTATGGGGCATTCCCAGCAGCAGCAGCAGCAGCAGCAGCAGCGTGAGTGCCAATGACAGGCAGCAACATCAAACAGCGGTAGCGGCCACAGCAGCAGCATGCTCTTGACTTGCAGGCTGACATGCACTAAGCTGGTGCTCCCTGTCTGCCTGTATGAGCCCTGCACTGCCAACACCACCCGCAACATTGGGACCGCCGCCGCAGGACTTACTGTATGGGCCATGCGCCGACAGCACGATGCCGTGCTTGAGTACGGCGGCCTGGAACGCCTCCCTGCCACCAATGCACTGAAGCAGGCCCTGAGCCTGAGCATTGATGAGCGCAGCAACCAAGCAAGGATAAACATTCTGTGTCAAGTCCGCCAAGCGCTGTCAGTGTAGTCACGCTGTGCACTGTGTCTTGCCCGCGCTGTTCCTCTCTTCCCGCCTGTCTCCCCTGACATGCCCCCTTGTTACCTCCTCTTACACACTCCCAACCTGCTCAGCTGCTCTGCCCTCTGCAACCCTTGGAGCACACACCTCCGCGGTCGAGCTGAAGGCCACGGCGTGAACGTGCCCCTGCTGCAGCAGCTGCGCCTCTGCTGCACACCGCTCAGCTGTTGCACCGGGTGTTGTGACGTACGATTCCACCCGTACAGGTGTCGCCCCTGCCTGTTGCAGTGCCGCCAGGAAGCGCGGCACTACGGGGGGTTCCACCAGCCCGCCTGTCCGGAAACATCCGGAGCATGGAAGTGAAGGGAGGGTCGAGAGGGCCAGGGGTGGAGGGGCAAATAAGAGAGGGGCAGGGCAGGGAAGGCAAGGGCAGGGAAGGATAGGAGACCAGCCCGCCTCCTGGAGTGTGAGAGCCTTCAAGGTTGATGATCAGAGGGATGTGATGCAGCAGCACTTGGGGCACCGATCAGAGTCAGGTTGTCCTGTGTGGGGTCACAATGTGCCATGGTCCCTGTCTGTGCAGTCCCCAACCATGCACAGCGATGCAGGTGCAGGTACCCTCACTACCACGAGACCAGCGCAGCAGTAACGCTGCAGCGGCGCCTCACCTGTAACCAGCGGTACAGGGCACAGTACCACGGCGCCTGCGGTCGCTCCCGTCTCGCTGAGATGCCTCACGAGACCCAACGTGCTGGCCTGCGCCAGGGCCGCAAGGGGGATGAGCAGGCAGCATCACAGGACAGGGGAAGCACCTGTGTTGGTCAAGCTGCAGCACTTGCAACTTGTGTGAGCAGGAGAGCACAGGAAGAGGAAAGCAAGGGAAGGGTGACCTCCGCCTTGCAGAAAGGCAAGGGCTTGCAACAAAAGACTGCCCCGACACTCTACAGGGAAGCAGGAATACAGTTTCTTCCCATCATCAGAAGAATCATCATCCACATCAGAAGAAGGTGCCACAGTCAGATCCTACCTCTGGTGGGGCTACGTGCACTGGCAGCCCGAGCTGTCGCAGCACGTCTCCGTCGGCGCCCAAGGCACACAGCTGCACGTTGCTGCGCTGCAGGGCGCTCACTGCAGCCTCCAGACCTGCGGCGGCGGGAAGAGGCAGCAGTGGCGTGGGCAAGCAGCAGCAGCAGCAGCAGCAGCAGCAGCAGCAGCAGCAGCAGCAGCAGCAGTGTTTGTAAATGCTTTTTGCTTGCAACACTACTAGTGAAGGTATCAGTGCTGGTTGATCCAGTGCAGCAAACAATTCCAACACACTCCTTTTCGTGCCACAGCGGCACACGCACCTCCTGTCAGCTCTGCCAGGCGCTGCATGACGGAGTGGATGCCGTTCTTGGAGGTGAAGGCGATGTGGGTGTAGTGGGGAGAGGTCAAGCCCTGGCCGCCCAGCAGCGGCGTCAAACTCGCATCCAGCTACACAACAACACAGCAGAGCGGACAGGTCACGGCAAGAAAGGAACGGAGAGGATGGGATGTAAGGGATTGTTTGTTTTTGCAGGCGATGGTTGCAAGCATGGCTCATACAAAATTGCTAGCAAGTGTCTGCCGGTGACAGGTTGCGCAGTGCGAGGCCTTAGATGGGCTCCTGCTGTTCACACCAACTGCCCTGCTGTATCACGCTCATGTCATGGTGGTGTTGCCGGCGGCGGCATGGCTGTTGGCGCTGTAAGCTAGGTGCCATCCTACCCCTGCTGCGTGCTGTTCTTGCCTTGTGCAACGCTTCCACGTCCGGCAGCTGCGTGATCTTGACGCCTGGCACCCACAGTGTCCTGGCACCTGCTGCTGTCAGCTTGGCACACAGCTTCTGCGCATACTGCCTGGGTGCTGCAGGGGAAGTCAACACAAGGTGCAAGGTGATGCGAAGCGGCAGGTAAGCACTGATGGTTGCTGTGATGGTTGCTGAAACCCTGCGCAGGCCTTGCCTGTCACCAGCACGCGCTTGTGCAGCAGTGGAAGCTGGGTGTCTGGCAGCAGCGGCGCTCTGCCGGCATCATCCAGCAGCAGCTGTAGAGGTGCAGCAGCACTGGCAGCAACAGGTACTAGGCGCAAGCTTGCACAGCTCCCGGCGCCTTGAAACGGCCGACCACGCAGTGCTAAAGCCCGCATACGTGGCAGACGTAGATGGGCTGTGCAACACCGCCAAGATGAAGACTTGAGTCAACACCTTCACACAAGCGCCACTTTCAATGCCCTTGGCGGGGCCCAGTGAATGCCGTTTGCCATGGACACGCTCAACGATGACCTTATCGAGCACATCCTGTCGCATCTTTCGCGCAGAGAAGCGCTGCAGACAGCCCTGGTTTGCAGTGCATGGGCAGTCCTCATCAAGAAGCTGGACAGCAGCCAGCACAGCCGTCCCTGGGCACCCAGGATTCTGGTTGGGTGCAGCAGGCTGTGCAGGGTGCTTGACGTTGACCCTGCAACAGGCGCAGCAACAGCTGCAGGGCGTTGGGGCCCCCGTGCACGGCCACGCAGTGTTGCAAGCGGCATACCACGTTGGCTCACAGGAATGGCAGTGAGCCCCTACAATGGCGACGTATACGCTTGCCAGGCAAGGCAATCAATCCCGCTGCAGCATCGCAACTCACTAAAAAATACTTACAATCACATCACACGCTATCAGAGCACTGCCCATCCTGGATGCCCCACTTGAAACGCAAGTGACTCCGAAGCTCAAGCTCAGGCGTTTGTTTGCATGCCCTGCGTGATATGCAGTACAAGCTGCCAGGCATCATCCAGTTCTCGGCGGACAAGCTGCGGTTTCGCCACATCAGCGCCCGCCACAGTACACTCCAGGTGAGGCGTGTGTATCCAGTGGGTATCATCCACTCCCACCAGGGTGCTGAAATCTCAGGGTTTGGGGTCTCCCTGGGTGTCTTTGAATTTCAAGTGCCATCTGCTGATTGTCATTCCCTGGCTGCTCTTACCAGCTGTCTTACCAGCTGTCTTACCAGCTGTCTTACCAGCTGTCTTACCAGCTGTCTTCAGGCTGATGTTGATGTGGCTGCTGCGCTGTGTATGCGCTACTTGCAGGACCCGGAGGGTGTTGCATTTGCACATGGCTGCATGTACGTCCAGGGCACGTGTGAGTGACCACTAAAGGATGACAGAGTGGTGACGGAGTGATGTCAGAGTGATGGTCGCGGATGTTGTGAAAGCAGCAAACATGACGTGTAACATTGGTACCGCAGCAGCTATGGGAGAGTGACTGGCGGTAATGGAGTGGGAAAGTGGCAATGCAGGAAGCAGATTAATGATCAGACTAGAATGTTATTATTGGCACTGCGAAAATGCAGTGGTGTGTGGGCGCAGTGACGCCCATGACGCATGTCAGGCAATGAATGGAGACCTTGACCCTGACGTACCTGTGTCACTGTGCAGGGTCATTAACTAAGGGTGTACACCGTCTGCTGTGATCCCCCGCAATCATGCACAGGGGCATGTATCACGCGCTTGGCCCCTAGCGTCCTAAACAGGCGGTCGTCTGCAGCTCAGAAGGACAGCCCTTCAACGTCTGAAAAGCTGGACGTTCATTCACCACAGCAGCAACAAGCGCCGTGGCAGGGTCAGGGGCTGCAGGCTGGAGTGGATGCTGATTACGATAGTGTAGTTTCTGCCACAGCAGCGGCAGCAGCAGATTCAGGAGCAGGGTCATCCGCAGCAGATGCAGCAGTAGGACCAGCGGGGCCAGCAGCAGCAGCAGCGGCAGCGGCAGTAGCAGATTCACAAGCAGCAACATCAGGAGCAGCGGCAGTGGCTGCAACGATGGGCACAAACGCGTACGCCGTCCCGGGGTGTGGCGGCTGGGCGATACAGGAAACCCTGCACATGGTGCGTTATGGTTGTCGCCCTTTGTGTTTTGCTTTACAGTCCTGGGGGGCACCGCAAGGGCGCATAGGACCCCTGAACAACATGGGCAGGATTTCTGAGTTCCTGGCTCTTGCAGGGGAATGACTTTTTGGCAATTTAGCGACTGACCAGTCTTGCCATGCCCTTCCCCATCTCGTCTCGTTCTCTCGTCATGTACATCACCCACCAGCAGCGCTTGCCACAGTCCTGTCCAGCACCACTAACCCCGTCCGCCTTGTCTTGCCCACTTTCCTCCCCTGCTGCGGCCCTGCCGACGACAATGCCACAGGGCGAGTCTGTCACGTGGGGCCTCGTGTACTACGGTGACAGCCTGTACAGCGCCTCTGACAGGCAGTACGAGTCCCGTGTCTACACCATACCGCCGGACGGCGAGGCGACAGGCTGCATAATCCGGGTGCCGCTGGGGCCGCAGGGCCAGTTACTGCAAACCTTCCACACATTCACAAAGGTGTGAACATGCGCCGGGTAACACACAAGTCTTGCAACATATCTGTTGCACATTGGGAGCGCGAGATTGTGTGCGGCCGCAACACACACAGTGTACGGATGCGGTCAAACTTTTGCCCAGTCACTTTCATGGCTTGCCTTTGTTTGTTGCATGATGAGGACTTGACTTGACAAAGCTCCATGTGCATGCCATGCCACCGCCTGCACGCACTGCACGCACACCTCCCCCGCATACCTTTCTCCACATATACCTTTCTCCCCGCGCATGCCGCGACGTCCCTCCCCCCCCCGCCCTCCACACTGCACGCCCCCTGGCAGGCGCTCATCCGTCGCCCCTCGGGCCTGCGCTTTGACGGCGGCGGCCGCCTCTGGGTCACCAGCATGGACCTGCACGCGGGGCTGTGCTGCTTTGCGGGGCCGGACGGCTACGGGTCGGCGGCGCCCGGCGCGCTGCTGGCACGTCTTGCTTTGGACCCGAGCGGGGAAGGGCTGTACTGCTGGGACGTGGCGGTACTGCCGAAGCGGCGTGGGGACCGCCCCGCCCCCGGCTTGCCGCCGTATGCTGCGGTGGGTGTGCGCTGCCCGGCGGGGGCATCAGGTGCGGTTGAGGCGGGGGCGTCAGGGAACCAGGGGGCGGGCGCGGCAAGCGGCACTACAGAGAATCCTGCAGATAGCACGCACAATCAGCTGGGTGCGCGGAATACGCACTGCACCGACCCGCAGCAGCAAATAGCAGCAGCGGCAGCAGCAGGCCAACTGCGGCCAGGCCGGGTGCAGCCTAGCCAAATGTACCCAGACCAGGGGCAGACAGGCCCAATGCAGCTGGGCTGTGGGTTGGTGCCTCCCTGCCAGCCTTGCCAGCAGCAGCAGCAGGATGTGCCATGGGGGGCATCCCGGGGCGCTCCTAACGGCGATGAGGTGACGCTTGTCGCCACCATGCACTCCTGCCGCACGCTGCGGGGTGCAAAGACGGACAAGGACTGCAGGCTGGCCACGCTGCATGTGCTGTGCAGCCTGGGTGAGGGCGGGGCGCCGCAGGTGCGCTTGGCGTGGCAGCACGTGGCAGCGCTGCCGCCAGATATTGACCATTCGAATGCATGCTGTGTAGACCTGTGATCTTATGTTGGCCAGCGATGCAAGGAAAAGCTTCGATGGACTGCTTTGCACCAGGCGCCATGACCTGGGTGGTATGGCTAGACGTCGACCATGCCAGTGCGCGTTGTGTGGACCTGCAGCCTTGTTTATCAGTGGTGCAATGCAAGGCTTTGATGGACTGCTCTGCACCTCAGTAGGAAGGCGCTGTGCCCTACGTCAACGTGTGCTGTGTGGATTGTGATGTTGTGCTTGCAGCGATGCAGTGCAGTCCTTTGATGGACTGTTCTGCATCTCTCTGTAGGAAGGCGCTATGTCCTGGGCCAGCCAGACGTTGACCATGCTGACGCGTGCTACGTGGACCTGATCTTGATCTTGATCTTGTGTTGCACGCTGTTGTGCAGCAGCGATGCAAGGCAAGGCTTTGATGGATTGCTTCGCCCCTAAGTAGGACAGTGTTATCATAACACTGTTATGACCATGACAATCGTGGCCACTGCTGCCCTGGCAGTCTGATCCCACTGCCGATATGGTGCTTTGGCCAATCCCTCTTGCTGAGGTGGAAGTCTGTTGTGCCATTGCTTCGTGGCCCTGAGACAGTATAACTGTTACAAAAAGGAGGAAAGGCTTCCAGTAGGCTGAAGACCGCAGACCTGCCCTATTACGATTCAAACGCATCGTTCGGTCGCGGTACTGTGCTGAAGCTTCTGTGCGGGACCAGGCACCTCTCCTCCTCTTGGCGCTCTACAAACTGGATTCGCTTTTCCGACAGCAGGTGTTCCTCGACACTCCTACGCAGCCTGCTACTCAGAGCCAATTTCGATAACAACAGAGCCATGAAGGTCAGAGTACATACAGGAGCACAAAACAAACAGCCAAGTGTTGAACAGACACGCACCAACTGGTGCACTTGCGCTTTGCCATGGCCCAGAAAGGGTCGTCAGTGGGTTCACCAGGTTCACCACCTCTGCACCCAGTTGGGGCAGAGGCGCCAGTGCATTGCCAAAACACCAAGCTGAGCCGCGCGATCACAGCTCCCCCTAGAATCCTTTTTCACTGGCCTCCTCGCTCCTTTTTTGCTGTGGTGGAGGGGCCGCCTGTGCCCCTTTCAGCACTCCATAAAGTGTGGGACTCCACAGAGATGAGCTAGAAGAGCTCCCCCCGCCCAGCAAGCAGCGCCTGTCCGGCCAAAGTATCTTAAGCAGCCCAGTGCACAGCAGCGCAACCGTACTGCAGCGACTGCATACCGTACAACGCACTGCATGCCACCTTGTTATCCACGCCCCACCAGGGACTAGCCTTGCTTTTATCCTACAGAGCAGCCTCCGACCAACTGCACAGCCTCAACCTCACTGCGCTGCCCCTGGTCAAGGGTTGCGGTTCAAACCGTTGACCGGTCAAACCTCGCCTCCGAGCTACAGCTTCATGCAGCAGCGGCCTGCGCCTGCACCACAGCCTTGCCCCGCTTCCCCGCCTGCCCCTTGGCCCCCGCTGGGCTGCCCTTGCCGTTCACACTGCTGCCGTCCGCGTGGCCGTTGACGCCGCCGTTCAGTGCCGTGTGCGCCTTTGCCCCGCCGCCGTTCCGCGCCCCGCCAGCCTGCGAGCCCTGAGCGTCCAAACCCTGAGGGTCCAGCCCCTGGTCCAGCTTGGGGGCTGCATCGATGAGCATCTTCACCCACCTGGTGCCCTCTTCTGGTGTGCGGTACTTGACCAGCGACTGGTCGGCTACGTAATCAATCACCTGCACGGGTGGGATTGCGTGGGAATGTGTGGGAGGTTGTGTGAGGCATGGCAAGCAGCAGCGCTCACGTCATCCTGTGCTGCTCTGCAATCCAAGGATGACACAGGTGTGGGGAGTTGTGGGGAGTTGTGGAGCCAGTGTGGCAAGCAGACAGGCCTGCAAGCTGATGCATGGAGACCAGCACACGTCCCTCCCCACACCCCCGTGCACCACATCCAACGTGCGGCGGGTTGCAAGGAGCGCGGAAATCACAAGAGCAATCCCCCTCCTTGGATGAAGTGGCTTGAAGAGACGCAGTTACCACACCGGCACACCCACCTCCAGGGCGAAGTCCAGGTCCTCCTGCGTGTGAGCCGCGCTGATGCTGATGCATACACCTGGCACACATCCCTACCAACCCTACAAAGGCGCAGCGGCTTATATCAAGCGCTGTAACCACCACAGCACACCCACCTCGAGGGCATAGTCCAGGTCCTCCTGCGTGTGCGACGCGCTGATGCACATGCGCGCCCTCACCAGCAGCACCGGCGTGGCGGGGAAGCCCACCATCACCATCGCCACGTTGTGCTCAAAGCACATGCGCGAGAACACGGGCAGCTTGCTAGGGTAATAGATCATGATGGGCATCACGGGGGAGTCCCAGTCGCCGAGCACGTGCAGGCCCATCTCGAGCAGGCGGCGGCGCATGTAGTTGGCGTTGTCATGCAGCTGGCGGATCTGTGGTGTGGGGAGGTGTGGGGGTTGTGTGAGGGTTGTGTGGGGAAATGTGAGGCAGGTACTGATCAATGTACGGCTTTGTAAAAACCCAAATCCAGCAACAATCATACACAGTCTGCTTGCCTGGGCCTCCTGCCCCCCATTCCCTGGCCCCCATCCACCACCACCACCACCACCGCCGTCGCCCTTACCACCCTAACCCTCTCATCCCTCTCCCCCTTTACCCCCCAACCGCACCTTGTCGCGTCCGCGCGTCGTGCCGTCCTCGCCATCAATGAGCTTGATGGCGCTGAGGATCTGCTGGGCAGCTGGAGGGGACAGCGCTGCGGCGTACAGGTGTGCGGGGCCATGGCGCCGCAGGAAACGAATCAGCTCATGGGAGCCGGCAATGTAACCGCCGCACGAGCCGAAGGACTTGGTGAACGTGCCTGCAGGGTGGAGATGAAGAGGGAGAGCAAGGGGTGTCAGCGATGTAACCGCTGCACGAGCCGAAGGTCCCTCCAGGGTGATGGTGGTGCAAGAAAGGTGCACTGTAACTGGGATCTGTAGGCAGAAAGTGAGGAGAGTTGACACTGTACCCGCTAAAGCATTGACAGTGTAACCAAGAAAGTGCAATAGTGTCTAACCTACAAACTGCAGTAATGGTCCACACCCAAGTAATCGCATCTCCCACCACCCTCACAGGACCACGCGTGATTCCACCTGCCACACCTGCCCCACACATCCACGTCACAATTCCATACCACACTTGTGACCCACACCCACCCATTATAATATCAACATCCAAGGGGTCGACGCCCCCGTGCTCGCACACGCCATGCCCTGTGCGCCCCACACTTATGCCCCACACCCACCCATCATGATGTCAACGTCCATTGGGTCGACACCCCAGTGCTCGCACACGCCGCGCCCCGTGCGTCCCAGAGCCCCAATGCTGTGTGCCTCATCAAGGTACAGGTACACGCCGTACTTCTTCTTGACCTCCACGATCTGAGGTAGGTTGCACGTCTCGCCCTCCATGCTATAGATGCCCTCCACGATGATCACGATCTATTTCGTGGGGTGTGCAGAAAGGGGGAAGGCAGGGGAACGAGGGAGGGGAAATATTGCTGCAACCGCCCCTGTGCCACGACCCCTGTGCAGTTCAAGGCAACGGGAGTCAGCCACACCGCCCTCAAACCTTCATGCCTGCTTCTCCATTCAACTGGCATCGTGTAAACTGCAACACCCTGCATCCATCCACCCAGTGCCTACACGGCGGCTTTGCCTAGCCCCTTAGAGCCACCGCAACTGGGACCTGCCCCAACCCCACACCTCCACACGTTCTTCCACGGCCAATGCATGCGCGGCTGCCCTTATGCAGAAACACCTATGCAACCCCCTCCCCGACCCCACACCTCCACACCTTCTTCCATGGCCGATGCGTGCGCGGCTGCCCCTGTGCGATGCTGCTGCGCAGCACGTCGTCCAGGTGCGCCGCGTCATTGTGCTTGAACACCTTGACCTTGGCGCCCGAAGCCCGCACTCCTGCCACGATGCTGGCGTGGTTTAGGGCATCTGAAATGATCAGGCAGCCCTTGCCCACTAGGGCGGGGATCACTGCCGAGTTGGTGGCGTAGCCCATGCCATAAACGATGGCGGCCTCGCGCCCCACGAACTTGGCGACCGCCTGCTCAAGCTCCAGGTGTATGCTGGTAGTGCCTGTCGACAAGGGATTTTGCGGGTTGCGGGTTTTGGGAGGGACCTAAGTGAGTAATGGCACGCTTTGATGTGTGTGCTGGTTACGCGCGTCCCCTGCCTCACTTCCCTTGCCTGCCCTCCTTTACTCACCTGGAATTGGGAGCTGCACCCACCAGTCCACTTCCTCAACCCCCCTCCCCCAAATCTTTCCAGCTGCAGTCGCCTCCCCCTGCCGCTGACTCACCAGCGTCCACCCAAGCAGTGCACCCCTTCCCCTCCTTACACTTCACCCTTTCACTCACTGCTTCTACTCCCCATGCACTTCCGCCCGCTTCAATCTGCCCATACACCTGCAACGCACCCTCCGTACCCACCTGCGCCCATCTACCCCCTCCCCTCACCTGCAACGCACCCTCCGTACCCACCTACGCCC
>JAWZTI010000450.1:0-28883 GCA_039880955.1 Chlamydomonas urium
CCGCTGCGTCGCGTTGACCGACCCGTGCCACGCGTTTTGGACACCACGACCGTGGCCGACGCCGCGGCCGCCACCTCGCGCCGCATGTTCTCCACCGCCGTGCGGTACAGGTTGCCCTGGTCCGGCGTCATGTCCACCTCCTGAGGGGGGGGGATGTTTGAGGGGGTGAGGTGGCACGTCCAACAGCGCGGATGCTGCTGACCCCATTTTCCTTGCTCGCCCTTCCGCACCCCTCATCTTGCCATGCTCCCTGCGTCCCCCTCCCCACCCGCCTGCCCTCGCATGCCCCTGCACCTGCCTTCCCCTGCTGCTAATGCCCCCGGTGCCCTGACCACCCCGCATCCCCTCCCCTACTTCTGGCCCACCACTTGCCCAGCCTTGCCCCACCTGAATGACATGCTTCTTGCTGATTAGCTGCGTCGCGACCTCGCTCTTGAGGCGGCGCAGGATGAAGGGCGCCAGCAGCTGCTTGTAGCGCTCCACACGCGCATGCTGCTCCTGTGAGGTGCAGGGGACAATGGCAAACAGCAGCGTCAGGGCAGTGGTCAACGCAGGATAGGGTTGCATGGCACAGGTAACCAATGCAGATGCTGACAGCGCCACGAGCATTCATTGTCATGCCAGACCAAAGCAATGGACAGGAGTGCAATGCCCGCAGGAACCAACAAACCTACAAGACACAGGCATGCTTGGTGACACTTAGCCTACAGGAGGTTGATGATGACTGGGGACAGTGTGCTGTACCAAGCCAGTGCCAATAGCACAGAAATTCACCCAATCTCCTCCTGGTTCCTCGCCCTCCTCACCTCCTCGTCCAGCTTGCGCATGTGCATCTCGTCGTCCTTGGTGTCCTCCTGCACACAAGGGAACGACAGTGTGCAACAGGTCAGCGCCACACACGGCGCAGCTGCTCCCAGGTCCCCTGTTAGCCTGAGGCACAACCAACTCGGATCATTGCATCTGTGTGCTTCCATCTTGCTTGTGATTGTCACACCGCACCAATCCCTTGTCCACATAACGGCAGCTTAGAACACTGCGTGCCTGCAGTGCATGTGTCAAAAGCCGCACCCAGCCCAACATAGTCCTGCCCCACACTCCTGGGGCTGCCGAGTGCATCACGCCTCGCCTGCCACCGAAACGCCCATCCACTCTGCCCCGCCACCTGCTCCTCCATGCTCAACCTTGACCCCGCCTGCGCATGGCCCACCTATTCGTGACCTCACCTGCTCGGGGTGGTTTGGGTCTATGAACAGCGAGGGCATGAGAAACTCTAGCAGTGCCCTCAGCTCCTCTAAGCTGTTTTGAAGGGGTGTGCCTTTGGGGGGAGGGGTCGCAGGGTAGGGTGCAGCGAAGCAGGGGTTTGAGACGGGTAGGGCACAGCAAGGCAGGCGGGCCACAGCCCTTTGTGCGGGATACTGCAGGCAGGTTGTGCTCAGGCCTACAACAAACGGTCAAACGGTGACACGCATGCAAGAAAGTGCAATATAGCGCTCAAGCCAAATAGCAACAGGCAAATGTGGGCAGGCATACGCGTGCGCCTTGGTAGCGGCACACAAGCCGCTGGTAAGGGCAGCACCAGACGCACCTGTGAGCAGGATGCGGCTCTCACATGCCGCTGCGACCTTGCGCAGCTTGCGCGTGCGTATGCTGCTGCGGTTCTTGAGCGCGTGCGCCTCGTCCGCCACCATGTAGCACCACTTCCACCTGATTTAAGACAGGATGGTCAAGGCAGGCGGGGCAAGGCAGGGGAGGTGAGGCCGGGCGGGTGAGGTAAGGCAAGGCAGGGTACATGCACAGCGTGCGAGGCAGCAAGGCTGCAAACAAGACATTGAAGTTGAATGATCCGTCATGACGCGACAAGCATGCGACCCCCGACGCTGTCCCTTGCCCATGTGGCAAGCAGCACATATCAGGGGCAATCAGCCAAGAAACTTGATGATCCAATCGCTTGCTGTCAGAAGAGTAGGTTGAAGATGGCCTGTCCCATTCTGTTGAAGTGCCACCAGGCCACCTCCTCAGGAGACCTTAACCAGGCCTCACCTGCAGGTGCATCGCAGCATCCTTTCCCTTGTCTTTTACATGCCCATGCATATGTTATGTGCATATATCCCTGCCCTGCGTAAACTCACTTGAGCAGGAAGGCGCGGTCCGCTTTGTAGCCGCCCTCCCTCTCAAACAGCGTGTAGGTGGTGAGCATGACGTCAAACGCCGCCTGCCCGCTCGTCTCCGCAGGCAGCTGCGCAGCGATGAGCAGGCGAAAGACAGGCGCAGGGCACACGCACAGATGGTGAGCAAAGCGCAGGCGTGAGCAAAGCGCAGATGTGCAGCGCAGCATCAGCGGCCTAAGCGCAACCTGGCAAGAGTCGCCTGCACAGCCAGCAGGACAGTATAAGGTCCAGCGCGCTTCCATCGTGACTCACAACCAGGCCTCCGACTGGCCGTGAGTCGTCCCAGTCATGGGGCAGGATGCCGTCCCCGTGCTCGTCCTCGTCCTCCGCGTAGTCCGGCGCGTCCTCGCCGTCGTCGCCGTGCAGGTGCGCGGCAGCTTCAGCCCTCGCCTCCTCACGCGCCTCCTCCTCCTCCACCATCAGCATGCCAGGGGGCAGCTGCGAAGGTGGTGCAGCCAGCACAAGGCGCAGCGGTCAGACCTCCTTGCCTCTGCTCCCGTAAGGCTGACCATCCCGATGCCCCTGCTGCTGTGGCCAACTGCGCTGTGGCCATTGCCCCATCAGCAACGCCCCAGCTCATGGCAGCATCAAGGCAGGCCTGCAACGCTGTATCCACCTAGCATCCGCAAGGGGGCTTTGCACAGCTCCCTTGGCTGCTGCTGATGTGCTCTTACCCCCTGTCGCCCCTCATGGACTGACCGCCCTCCTTCCCTGGGGGCTCACCTCGCTGATCCTGCCCTCCTTGTACGCGGCTCGGACCTTCCTGCGCCACCGCAGCAGCGCCTCTCGCGACTACGAAGCAGCACGGCAATACAGCAGGCCGCAAGGTGGGGAAGCTCGTCAAGATTCACTGTACGCTGCTACGCTGGAGTCCCCAACAGCCACGCTGCCTCACTCATTGATGCAAGCAACACAGCTCAGCTGGCCCCTAGAGCGTTAAATACATGCATGCGAGCGTCACAGCCGACTGAACTGGGCACGGTTCAACCGAGCTGAGCGGTGCATGGGTGCGCAGACAAAGGCGGTGCAAGGCGGTGCGTGGTCTCTCACCTGGTCGCGCTCCTTCCCGTGGTACATCAACACCCGCATGTGCGGGCACCACTGCTTGAACTCTCGCGCCCAATTCTGCATTGCACAGCAGCCGCAGCACCATGGCAAATGCGTGAGCGCTGCTGTTGCATCTGTACAGGGCGGCACAGCCCACAGTCTGGTGTCCTCACAACCCCACCAACAAGCAAAGCCCATCTTATCCAGTTGCTGGGCATGTGCCAACATGCAATTTGTTACACGGCCCAAATGGTCGAGTTCCGTGCCCATGTCATTATAAAGTCATCCTCCCCTTCCCAGCCCCTGTCCAGTTGGTGCCCGTCCCTGCGCCCCCACTCCCACCCCCCACATCGCCTGTTGCTGCTCAGCGCACAGACCTGGATGAGCGACGCCGGGCACACGACGAGGTGCGGGCTGCGGTTGCCCACCATCGTGCGCAGCACGCCTAGGAACGTGATGGTCTGCGCTGTCTTACCCAGACCCTGGAGGCAGGAGCACATGCAGCAGCAGAGGTCAAGGGCAGACTGGCACAGCAGGACCCACTGAAGGTCCCCAAAGGGGCAGACGGGTGTGGTGGGGTCAGGCAGGGCTGGGAACAGGTTCACTGGCCCCCGTTGCCTGCAAAGGCAATCAGCACTGCGGCTGCGGCAGCGGTGCCATCGTAGGCACTTAGGGGCGCCCTGAGTGGCGGCGAAAGGCACGACCAAGCACAGGGCACAGCTGCAAGCCGCGATTCGGCAACCCCAGTTGAAAAAACCAAAACCAGGCACCCCAGTCAGCCACCCACCGTCTGATCCGCCAAGATCAACCCCCCTCTCCTTGACCCACCATCTCATCGGCCAGGATGGCGCCGCCCACGCTCTCGCTCTTGTGCAGCATCATGAGGAAGTTGATGCCCACCAGCTGGTACGACTTGATCTGCTGCGCGATCGGGCCGCAAGCCTCCAGCAGGTTCTCGCGCTTCACCGGCGCAACAGCCGCTGCAGCATCCTTATCTTCAGCCTCCTCCGTACCCCCGTACCTGTGCGGAAGTAGGTCGGCAACGTGAGGCGCGGCAGGAACGCAAACAAGGCATGGATGAGGGCCTGACTGTTGGTTTTGACGAAAGGGAGAAAGAGCGTGAGAGCGAGGGCCGAGGTGCAGGGGCAGAGTGCGGAGGTGCCCAGGATCCGCTGGTGCAAGACTGCCATGGTTTGACGCCTGCTGCCTTCACCTCAATTTTTCAAAGGTTGAGGGCTGCTGCCACTAATCAGGGTCAAGTGAGTGAGCACTGCATTACCCTGCGTAATCCACCCATTTCACCTGCCAGCCCCATTGCAGCTGCAGGCCTCCAGGTGCCTGGCAGCACCTAGGCAGCAGTGCGGCGGCCTGCTGCGGAGCAAACCTCCTTCTGTTGCTATTCCCTGGTTGCCCTTGCCTGCCCCTCTCACCCCTTGTCTGTGACGCTCTTGCCAAGCATGGACCGCAGCTTCTCCGAAATCTTGCCAACCTGCCAGTGCAAGGCGGTGAGGACAACAAGCCCCT
The DNA here is from genome assembly GCA_039880955.1 of Chlamydomonas urium. NCBI lineage: Eukaryota > Viridiplantae > Chlorophyta > Chlorophyceae > Chlamydomonadales > Chlamydomonadaceae > Chlamydomonas > Chlamydomonas urium. Next base: position 4,740 of record JAWZTI010000450.1, read on the forward strand.
TACTTGCCACCAAGCATCTGTGCACTGTGTGGCGAGACCAGAACCAGCCTGCTACACCATTTTGGCTGCCCTTGCAAAACTTGCATCATCGCTGCCCCGCACAAACCTCACAACACCTGCACATATTGTTGTAAACAAGCCAGCGCACGCCATGCCCACATCTCTGCAAACAAATGAAGCCGTCCTGGCCTCTGCGCTGGCCCCGGCTCGGTTATCTACCCCAAGACGACCAGTCGCCATTACCTTCTGCAAGATGTCCTCCTCCTTGTCCTCCTCCGGCTCGGCCTGCTGCTCCTGCGCCGCCTTCTGCTGCGCCAGCTGCACACACAGGCAAGCAGCGAGGTGGAGATCAACTCAGGAGGACTGAGGTAGCAAGGCAACAGACCAGCCGTTCCATCACTGCAGACGGGCTTATGCATTGACAAGTCAGTCCAACGGCGGCCACCCAGCGTGGCACTAGCATGCATGCATGGCACAGGCGCCGCCCCCCAGCCCAGCCACGCAGTAAGACACATCCCACCTGCTGCGCCTGCATGCGCTGTGCCAGCAGCATCTGCATCTCCGGGCGCATCATGGGGTTCATGGCATTCAGCCCCATGCTGCCGCCGGCCATGCCCATGCCTCCCAGGGCGTTGGCGCCAAACGGGCCGCCGAACGCCCCTGCGCCCCCCATGCCAGCCATGTTGCCCAGCAGGCCGCCGAGGCCCCCCGGCACAAGAGCGGGGTTGAGTGGCGGGCGGGCGCCGGGTCCCATGTTGGGGCGGGCCATGCCTCCGGGGTTCTGCACCAAGCCCTGCTGCCGGTTATGCTGACTCAGGATCTGCATGGCTACCTGGATGGCGGCTGGGTTGGTGCCACCTGCCCCCCCAAGAGCCGCTGCGCCACCGGGACCACCGAGCAGTGGGTTGTTGTGCATGCCCTGCATGCCAGCCTGCATGCCCCCCTGCATGCCGCGCTGCATGCCCATACCTCCCTGCACACCCATGCCCCCTTGCATGCCTGCCTGCATTCCACCCTGCATCCCGCCCTGCATTCCACCCTGCATGCTGCCCTGCATGCCATATCCCCCCTGCATGCCTCCCTGCTGCTGCTGCTGCTGTTGCTGTTGCTGCTGCTGCTGCTGGTATCCTCCTTGCATACTCTGGCCGTTGTACCCTCCTTGCTGATTGTAGCTGCCCTGCATGCCTCCTTGCATTCTTCCCTGCATGCCTCCTTGCTGGCCGTAGCCAGCCTGCTGACCATAGCCACCGTGCATTCCTGGCTGACCACCGTAGCCCTGTATGCTGCCGTCCATGCCGCCCATGCCGCCCTGCTGTTGGGTACCATACCCCTGCATCGCCCCTTGGATGCCGCCATACTGGTTCTGCTGCTGCTGCTGGCCGAAACCCTGCAGGGCAGCCCCTTGCTGTGGCTGCATTCCGCCAGTCGCTCCGCCGTTGTAGGCATATGGGTCGCCTTCGCCCACGCGCTGACGCTTCATGGGCTGCAGATCGTCGTCGCCTAGGTCGCCATTCAGCAATGCGGTCATGGACATGCCTGCCGCCTGGCCCTGAGCCTCCGCGTTGTAGCCGTAGTTGGAGGCAAAAACGCTGCCGGCTCCGTTCGCGCCAGAAGGGCCCTGCAGCTGTTGCTGTCCTCTCCCCCCAGCTGCATGAATGGTGTCACCGAATGATGGGCCGGGGGCTTGGCCATTGTTATCAGGCCCAGACTGCTGGCCCAGCTGTTCACCGTACACCATCCTCACTAGGAGCCAACGCGCATTAACCGACTGGCGCGCAGTATCACAAGCTGCCGCGCTTCACAACGAATTAATGGGCAATTGTGAGCGTGTGGCGCAGCGCGCGATCAAACGATGCTGCATGCCGCTGCCACGCTGGTGGGCGTTGTTTCCGCGCGCGATTCCTGCAAAGTGGCTGCCACACTTCCACACTGCATGCAAAACCCACCAGCATCTCACACGAAGTTCAACGCGTTCTTGCAGCGGAAATCTAGGCCACCAAAACTGGAGCAACCTGCAAGAACATAAAAGCACAATCATGTTGTTTCGTTCGGCTACCAGGCCAGTGCAAGGCCTGGACCTGTTGCCACGCCACCACAAAAGCAATATGAAGCTTTTGGCCTGCGTTGCTGATCCTCATTTGCACATGCTGGGCGGACTGATAAGCTGCACAAGACACCAGCAGATCACTCTGCGTCCTCGCCCTCGCCATCGTCGCCGCCCTGGGCCACACCATGGCCATCTATAGGGGCCGCCCGTCCCCGCCTAATGCTGCTGCCGCCTGCGACATGTCCACGCCTGCCATAGGGCATTGGCATGCCTGCGCCAGGGCCCATCATGCCTGGCTGCATCATCATGGGCGGAACCATCATGGGGAACCCGCCCACGCCTCGCTGGTGCATGTTGCCCATGCCCATGCCCATGCCCATGTTCATGCCCATGCCCATCCCCATGCCCATGGCAGCCGCCGCTGCTGCCGCCGCCGCTGGTGACCCCAGCTTCTCATCCATGCCCATCGCCCCTCCATACATCTTCCTGGCCCCTGCTATGGCGGCTGCATGAGGGAACATGAACATGGGAGCGCCAGGGGGCATCATCGGCATGCGTCCGGGCATGAAGCCTGCTGCGGCGCCATGCCCAAGCACGTGCGCAGCCAGTGGCGTGCTGTCATCCTCATCTTCCTCCCCGATCTCGTAGCCAGCCTCGCCCTCGCCGCCATTATCCTCATCGGCAGGCTCTTCCTGCTCCAGCTTGCGCTTGACGGAGCCGGTGGCCCTGCCCTTGCGCTGTGCACTGCCGCTGCCTGCCGCAGCTGCATGCCCCGCCGCAGTCGACTTCGCCATGTGGTGAGCAGCGCGACCGGCCATCTCCATCATCGTCTGCTGCTGCTGCTGCATCGACGCCCGCAGCGGATCGTACATCATCGGCATGAAGCCGTGATGGGCATAGGGCATGCCAAACGGCGGCATGCCAGCCCCCATCGGAAACATAGAGCGCATGCCACGAACGTGCGCCACGCCGCCGGCCCCGCCGCTACCGTGCACGCCGCTCGATGTCCCTGCATGCCTCGCTGCGCTGTCCGACTCGCTGTTGCTCGCATCCGCATCCTCGTGCCCCACCCCCGTCCTGCGCCCCTGGTCAGCGGTTGCTCTAGACTTGACAGGCCAGGAGCCGGGCGTCGCGGAAGGCGCCGCTGTGCCCCGCTTTGCAGAGCCAGGCTGCTTGGCAGGCGTGGCGCGGGGCGAGCCGCCCTGCTCGCCATGCTCAGCTTGCCTGCCCTTGCCGCCCGTTGCCGGGGCCTTGGCAGAGCTTTGCCGCCCTGCCTTTGCCGACGATGGCTGCTGTGGGCTGGCAGCGTGTTGACGAGAGCTGCCGCTGTTCTGCTGTGGTGTGTGCTCTGCCTTGATGGCTTCCCGTGCGCCGCGTGGTCCGTTGCGAGTGCTGCCCTGGCCGCCCTCCTCACCCGAGCTCGCGCCTGTGAGGTGGCAGCGTGACAGCCACGTGACAGAGTGAGAGGACAGACTGCGGGGCGGCCCTTATTAGTTGCACACAAGGTTTGCCCATTTGATTCACCATCCTTAGCGCTCGCAACCGCACACCCTCCCCTGCGGCCCTGCCCATCCTGCCAACTCACCATGCTGCTGCTGCGAGGCACTGGAGCCCGAGTGGTTGGTGGACTTGAGCATGCCCAGCGCGTTGGCCGCTGCCAGCACGTCGTCATTGTTGTGCTCGCTGCTGCGCTTCGCGCGCTTGGCCACGCTGGCGGTGGCTGCTCCTGCAGGTGTACCGTTGCCGCCCCTTTGGGCGCTGCGGGCGCCCTCACGCCCAACGCTGGCCGGCGAGTGGCCCGGTATCGCAGGCGGTACCATCGGCGGCCACCCAGGCGGCGGCCGCACAGCTTCAGAGTCGTCCGACTCTTCATAGGCAGCAGGGGGCGGGGCGCAGCCGCCAAACAGAGCCATTGCGGCGGCCGCATGCGGCTGCATAAGCGCTGCTGCCGCAGCAGCCGCAGCAGCGTGCTGGTGCATCGCGAAGGCGGGCGGCATCATGGGGCGCATGAAATAGAACGGCTCCATCGGTGGCCGCATTGGGGTATCTGGCTCGCCTTCCGTCTCGGTATCCTCACGCTCGCGGTCACGGTCCCTGCCCTGCCCACGGCCGCCGCCGCCGCCGCCGCCGCGTTCCCGCAGATTCTCCCGCCGGTCCTCCTTCTTGTCCTGCACGCTGTAGCCGTGCTGCTCTAGCCAGCGGCCTACGCTGACTGCTGCCCTGCCACCGCGGCCATTGGGGATGACAACCTTGATGCTGCGCCGCCACTTTTTGGACGAACACATGCCGCTGTGCCGCTCAAACTCGGTTGGAGTCATGACACGGCCGCCCATGCCGGCTTGCGGTGCGCTTGGCTGCTTCTGGCACTCTGCGCATTTGCAGACAATGGCCTGCGTTGTGATCAGCAGCGTGCCGGGCATGCCGTTGCACTGCACCTCCACACGATCATTTGGACCAGAGGACAGCAGGCTGGTGAGCTGATCGGCTGCCTGGCCGCTGCCCTGTGGTTCGCTGCTGGGGGCCTCCATGCATGCTGGGGCCTGAGGTGCACTGTGTTGCTGGCTGTTACAGCAGGGCTCCCTGCAGAATACATGCAGCAGCAAGCAGAGGTTGCAAAGTGGTCAGGAGGTGCGCTTGCCACACGAGGGGAGGCCCGCGCTGCTGATGCTGTTGCGGAATGTCAGACTGGGCGGTCAGTGGAGGGGCGAGGGCGGGGGGCGTCGCGCCTTGCCGTTCCTGCGCCGCTGAGCCCTGACAGCGCATGCGCTGGAACCATGCAGATGCTGCTAGCTGAATCAAAGCGCCCTGCCGCGACGGGGCGGCGCCTGCAGGTTGCTGAAGAAGTGATGTGGCGGCAGCCCTCGCCACAGCAGCAGGCAACCCCAAGCGGCGCGCTGACGCGCGGCTGCAGAGCCGTTGCCAGGTGGCCCTTTAAATGCTGTAGCGAGCTGATATAACGCGGCTGCAGCGGCGTGCTGGTGAAGCATGGAGTGCGCGGGCTGGAGTTGGTGGGGCGCTGGCATGGCATTTGAGGGCGACATGCCAAGCACGCCGGCGCACCGACGCAAGCGCTGCGCACGTGCTGGTTCCAGAATGCTTGCTGTGCTGGCCAACCTTGGCCCGCGGCAAGGACGATGAGGCGAATGCAGGGCGGGCTGTGCCGTCGAGGCAGGCCCCAGCGCCGGGCCACACGCTCACCTGTTGTGACGAAGGCGCAGGTGTGCGTGACGCAGCGCGCGGGCGCTGGGTGGCACCGCTGCCAGAACGGCAGGCGAGGGCTCTGGAGTGGGCTGGCTTGCCAGACGCTTCCCCGGATGTGACGATGAACGACAGACCACCGCGTGTCACAAGGATGGCTAGGCAGGGCGAGCTCGCTAGGGCAATTGGCAATCGCATGCAGTGTTGAAGTGTGGAGGGCCATCAGCTTTCGCTGCACGCGCTGAACAGACCTGAATACGCAGCACTTGTGTGTGTTTGCATATGCACTCGGGGCGTGGGATACCTGTGGGTAGAGCCCGCCATGCGCGGCATGCCAGTCGCAGTGTGCAACTGGCCCGGCACGATGCTGGCGCTCTGCGTCGCCGGCACCAGCGGCGCTGCTTCGGGGGTGACGGGTGATGGCGCCCTGCCATGCAGCGGGTGCTGGCACCTCAATCCAGGCCTTCTTCTCTCTCTAGGGCAAGTCAAGTGCTAGCGCCTGGACCATGCCAGCACCCTCAGCTAGAACATGAGCACTAAGCAACCCGCAACTGAGTGAGCGGCCCGCATGCAAGTGGCAAGCTGTTGTTTGCTTGCATCTGCGACGCATTTCAGCTTGTGAGCAGCAGCCAATTTTGGTAGGAAGCAAGGTTGGTAGGAGGCAAGCTACGTGAATAAGGGGAAACCATTTGCTCCAAGCACGTGTGTCGTCAAAGCGAGCGTGGCGGTGTTGTATGTCCTAGTTTTCAATCCCTTTACAATGCATGGCTTGCATCCCTGCACCCGGCTCGAAGCCAATTGGCTTTCATCCCTCTTCACCACCTTCCTGGCCTTCACCACCAGGGCTGCATGCAGCTCATGCATTGCCAGCACGGGGGTGAAGGAGCTGAAGACGTCTGCTGCTGGAGCGTTAACTGTCAAGTCAATAATGCTGCCCAGCCGCACCCATGAGCACACGTTTGTGGAACACTTGTTGAACTGCTGACCGCTTTCTGCATTATGCGAAGCACTGTCGATATTGCAGCATCACATCAGCCATAGCAGTGACCGCGCCATGACCCAGCATTGCTTGAAGCATTGCATTACCTCCATTTACCTGGCGCCTTCAGCCATCCGTAAGTGCAGCAGCTCAAGCTCTGCGAGTGCAGTACTTGTGGTCAGACCGAAAAGGGGTAGTTGTCCCCTGTCAGGATGCGCCAGGCACTTTTGAAGTGAGAGACCCGCCCAGGGGGAGATCACGCTGCCCGCCATCACCCACACCGCGCAAGCCTCTAGGCTGGCAGCAGCGCCCACTGGAAAGATGCAGCTGCAGTGGCGAGGCGTGCTGCAAAGGTCAACAACAGGCGTGGTGGCGGGTTCCTTCAGCGCCCATGCCCAACACCGGTTTTCAACAAGCCCTTCAGCATGGCGTTCATGTTGGGGAATCTCAGCTTTCAGTCCCCTCCATGAAGGCTGCAGCCCTCTGCCACCCGTTTGCCAGCAGCCACAGCTGGGGGCGATGGCCCGTTCAGACAAGCATGCATGTGGGAGCAAGCACCGCATGCTTCAGGATTCGCCTGCCCACCCCCTTGGCCTGCCCATTCCCAGCTGGCAGCGCACATCGGGGCTGGCCATGCAGCTTCAGGTGATTCCAGCAGTGCATCGACATTGCTGCTCAAACCATCTGCTGGTAGAAGGGTCATGTGCTGCAGCATCTTCTGCAGCAGAACCAGGGGCCTGATGGCGCTGGTGTTAGGTGCATGGCGCCTCTCGACTCTCTCCCGCCTGCTGCTTCAGACATTGACCCTGTGCAGCAGCTCTCAACCATGTCAACCAAGTCTGGCCGCACTGGCACTGCAAGGGTGCTGCTGGCGATTTGGGTTTCTAACGACAAGCAGCAATACCTCCCTCGAATAGCAGCGCCATCAGCGTCAGGGCATTGCATTATCTTCGTTGTCCGTTGCAAGCTGCTTCAGCTCCAGCTCCGCTTGAATGTTTAACACACTCCACATTTCGGCGTAAACAAGTCGTTCACAGGAATTGTAGTCTGCCCGCTGTCACTCTATGGGCGAGCGTGAGCGACCATGAGCTCTATCAACGAGCGTTCATGCAGCCTGCTGGTGCATTATGAGAAGCCTGCGAGTTACAATGAGATCAAGGATGCGCTTGAGGGCAGTGACCCCGAGGCCAAGGTGCTGGCCATGAAGAAGGCGGTCATGGCAATTCTGAACGGCGAACAGATACCTCAGCTGTTCATCACGATCGTCAGATATGTGCTGCCCTCGGAGGACCATGCGGTGCAGAAGCTGCTGCTGCTGTACCTGGTGCGCATGCGCTTGGGACCATGCGGAGATGGCGAGCACGTCAAAGTAGCTGGCGATTGCAGCGAGCGCCATGCACATGCATGCAGCGTCAGCCAGTTGGGGAGTTGCTCACCTCACCATGCACTGGGCACCTGCAGGAGGCACTGGAGAAGACCGATTCTGCTGGCAAGCTACTGCCCGAAATGGTGCGGATGCATTGCGCAGCGTGGTGTGGTGCTGAGCACGATCTATCTGCAAGCCTTGGCTTTTGCAGGCAGGCACCCGCGCATCGCGTAAAGCCTCGGCCCCACTCGTCCGCATGCAACGTGTGCTGCCCTTGCTGCGCGCAGATTTTGATTTGCCAAAACCTGCGGAACAACCTGCAGCACCCCAACGAGTACATCCGAGGCTCAACGCTGCGCTTCCTGTGCCGTATCCGCGAGGAGGAAATTTTGGAGCCCTTGGTGCCCAGCATTCTCACCAACCTGGAGCACAGGCACTCATACGTGCGCCGCGCCGCGGTGCTGGCTGTCAACTCCATTTACAAGCTGCCCAAGGGCGAGCTGCTGCTGCAGGATGCGCCAGAGACAATTGAGAAGGTGCTGCGCTCGGAGCAGGACCTGTCCACCAAGCGCAACGCCTTTGTCATGCTGTCCAACCATGCCCAGGACAGGGCGGCAAAGTACTTGTTTGAGAACATTGAGTCAATTGCCACGTGGGGAGACATCCTGCAGATGGCAGTGCTGGACCTGATTCGTAAGGCAAGCAGCGTGCAGTAAGGGCCGGGACCAGCGATTGTGGTCGTCAAGGGAGCTGCCATGGGTGCAGGTGGCCTGGGATGGTTGGTTAAATGCAAAAGAAGGGAAATGTCGGCATGACTTGCATGCTGGGTGACTCGTGTCACTGTAGCCATTTGCCCTGATTGCGGTTACGCCAACATTGTCCTCGCAGGTGTGCCGCACCAACGCGGCGGAGAAGGGCCGTTACATCAAGATCATCCTGGCCCTTCTGCAAAGCAGCAGCGCAGCAGTGGTGTATGAGTGTGCAGTGGCGCTGGTTGCACTGTCACAGGCTCCCAGTGCCATCCGCGCTGCTGCCAACTGCTGCTGCCAGCTGCTGGCGTCTCAGAGCGACAACAATGTCAAGCTCATTGTTCTGGACAGGCTGCAGGTGCATAGGGGAGCATGTTTGCATGGTGGGATGTCTGGACAGGGGTGATCAACAGAAGCCACATTGTCAGTTGTTTCAAAATTACCAGGGCTATCGTGTGCCCCTGCGTGCTTTGCATGGTACTGGGCCTCACCCACACCCCTGTGCCTCTTTTGTGGTACCCCGTACAACAGGAGCTGAAGGAGAAGCATCGCGACGTCATGCAGGATGTGCTCATGGACATTCTGCGTGCACTTTCCAGCCCGAACATGGACATTCGCAAGAAGACGCTGGACATTGCTATGGACCTGGTCACATCACGCAACATTGACGAGGTGGGCAAGGCGGGCAGGGGTGGGTGGGAGGGGCAAGGACAGGCGGGAGGGCACATGGGGGGCAGCTGGTGCGGCTAGTGTGCTGTGCAATGGCAATTGCCGATGGGCTTTGTGATGTAACAGGCTGGCACAAGACGGCAGTGGTGGGCTCTTGGTGATATGCAGGTGTCTTGCATGTGTCACATATGATTCGCATGTGAAGTGCGTCACGGATGGCGCGCTGGGCGTTGCTCTGATTTAGCCACCGTCTTTCCGTGCCGCAGGTCGTGATGGTGCTGAAGAAGGAGATTGTCAAGACGCAGAACAAGGATTTCGAGAAGGGGGGCGAGTACAGGCAGATGCTGGTGCAGGTGAGAGGAGCAGAGGCAAGGGCCTGGGCGGGCGGAACGGCCTGCAGCAGTAGCGCAGCACAGCAAACGCTGAAAAGGAAGCAGCAGCAGCAGCTGTGGGCTCCGGTCTGTGCCACCCTGCCTCCGTTCAGTCTCTGCCTTCACTGTGTAAGCCTCCAACAGCCCACCTGTGCCTCTCCCTGTCCTTCATAAGCAGCTTGCCTCCCCTCCTCTGACCTCAACATGCTTATCGCAACCCATCAGGCCATCCACACCTGCGCCGTCAAGTTCCCCGACGTCGCCTCCAACGTGGTGCACCTGCTCATGGACTTCCTGGGTGACAGCAACACAGCCAGTGCGCTGGACGTCATCTTCTTTGTGCGTGAGATTATGGAGACGCATGTTAAGCTACGGCAGGGGATCTTGGAGCGGCTGCGTGACGCGCTGTACCAGGTGCGGCTGCAGCCGTGTGTGGGGGTGGCTGGGGATACATGCAGGCAGGGGCGGGGAGCTGGATGTGCCACAGGCGAGCTGGTTCGCCCTGCTGCTGACCAGAGGTAGTGCAGCTGCAAGGGTGGCGGGGAGGATAAGGGGGGGAGCTGCGCGGCGGGGCAGGGGCAGACCACGACATTGAAACGCACTTGCAACTGCATCTGGTTGTGGCTTGCTGCTTTTTGCTAGGCAGTCACACATGCAGCCATGTCATGGGTACCGTGTTCCAGGGGTATGAGGGTCCAGCAATGAACATGGTTCAGGGATGGGTTCTCATGCTACCCCTGCTGCTGCCCTGCCTGGATGCAAGAAGAATCTGGGCACACTGGCCACACTCACCGCCCACCGTGGCTCCTGTTTGCCATCCGCCATGCCAACCACAGATCCGCTCCTCGCGCGTGTGCTCCTGCGCGCTGTGGATCCTGGGCGAGTACAGCGCCAGCGTGGAGGATGTGGAGGCAGCAGTGGATGTGATCAAGCAGTCGCTGGGGCCCATGCCACTGCTGCTTAAGGAGGGTGAGTGGGGGGGCTGAGCTGGGCTTGCTGGAGGTCTGGCAAGTGCAGGGAAAGTTAGCAGCTGGCAGGAGCCTCACACGTGCTACAAGTCGCATTTGTTCAGCTGTCATGTGGTGATAATCGTTGCTCAGTGCTCACAAGTTGGTGGCTGCTGGCGGCTCTGAAGTTGGTGGCTGCTGGCGGCATGATGCTTATGCCCACGGCGTTTTGCTGTACTGTGGCTCCTACAGGCGAGGATGGTGCTGCGGAGGCAGCGCCCACAGCACCCGCTGCCGCTGTATCCGCCACCACGGGCTCTAGGCGCCCTGCAGTGCTGGCGGACGGCACTTACGCATCTCAGGCGGCGGTTGAGGCGCCCGTTGTGGCGTCCTCTGCGCCGGCCACGCCCAATCTGCGCGCCCTGCTGCTGGTGAGTGGAGGGGGCGCCCCACCACCGGTCAGGCCGCCCCATGTCTAAAAGGGAGCTGCGCTTGGCTTGCTGTCTGGATAAAGCCAAACAGTTAAAGCACACGGATAAGGCTGTTGTTTTTACTGCACAGTGTCCTTGCTAGGTTGCTGCAGCACCAACCTGCCTTAGCTACAGGGACTTTCTTGCTTGTTCTGACGCATATTCATGACGGGTGCCTATGCAGGGCGGTGACTTCTTCCTGGGCGGCGTCATTGCAGGCACGCTGACGAAGCTGATGCTGCGCCTGCGTGCCACCGGCAGCATCCCCGGTGCTGCCCTGAACAAGGCCAGCGCTGAGGCCATGCTGGTCATTGTCAGCATGCTGCGCCTGGGCGACAGCAGCAGCCTGCCATGCCCGCTGGACGACGACAGCCGTGTGCGCATGCTGCAGTGCCTGCAGATGCTGGCTAGGCCTGATGAGGAGTTGGTCAAGGTGTGTGGGGTGGGGAGGAGACAGGTTGGGGAGGGGCTGGAGCAGGCTTGGTCGGACTGAAGGTTGGCAGGAAGGGTGGGGCAAGGAGAACAAGAGTAATGACCAGTTCGATAACATGAGGTGGCGAAGCTGCAGGGTGGCAAAGGGGAGAGATTGGCAGGGCAGGCACCGATCAAGTCAGCAGAAAAGGCAAGCACCGTTGAGGACAAAGTTGATGGTCTCTGCCCTCACACACCTGTGTGCTGTGTGCCGACCTCAGGTGTGGCTGGAGGACTGCCGCGCCTCTTTCGCAGGCCTGACGCGCGAGAAGATTGTGCGCGAGGCTGCAGAGGCCAAGGCGCAAGAAACCAAGTCGGCCAGCCAGCCTGACGAGTTGATTGACTTTGTGCAGTTGAAGGCCCGCAAGGGCTTGAGCCAGATTGAGATTGAGGACCAGGTCAACACAGGTGCGCCTGACCACAGCAGGGAAGGGAGGGGTATTGGTTGAGGGTGGCGTGCAGGGGCAAGTGTGTTGCAGCGGCAAACACAGCATGTTGCAGCGGCAAACACAGCATGCTGTAGCAGGGGATGCAGTGATGGGCAGCACAGGGCAGAGCAGCGTGGTGTACGGCGGGCTATCTCCCCTGCCTCGCCAGCATCCCGGGGACAGTTGAGGGGCGTGCCTTGTCCGAGGACTGTCTCTCCATAAGGCACTGCCATGGCCTGAGTGGTGGTGCGGAAGCTTGCCATCCTCCACGGTTGTCCCTGCATTGCACCGCGCTGGAAGCCTGAACCCCTCTTCCCTCCCTCTGGCACTGCAGACCTGAACCGCGCGATGGGCATGGGTGGCGCTGGCGACCCGCGCAAGCTCAACCGCATGCTGCAGCTGACCGGCTTCAGCGACCCCGTATATGCGGAGGCATACATCACAGTACACCAGTACGACATCGTTATGGACATCACGGTAGGGCGCGGCTGGCAGGGCAAAGGGGGAGTGGGGGGAGGGAGCTGCTGAGTGCTGGCTGCAATGCAGCATCGGCATTGGAAGGAGACTGCCTCAAATTCTTTTGCAAAGCGCGTGAGGGCTATGGGGAGCGGCAAGGTGTGCACGGATAATGGAAGGTTGGTGCCACTAGCCGCAAGCTCCAGGGCTGGGGGGTGTACGTGGGGCGGCGCCCAAGAACATGGCAAGTGCATGGTGTGGTGGGATGGTACATTTGTGTGCACAAGGTCAGAACTGCTGCTTAGCCTTCAAGCTTTCAAGTGTTGCCTCCCCTGGAGCATGCGTCCAACACGTTTGGCCCGACGCTTCCTGCCTCCCAGGTTGTGAACCGGACAGCTGAGACACTGCAGAACCTGTGCCTGGAGCTGGCCACCATGGGCGACCTCAAGCTGGTAGAGCGGCCGCAGAACTACACGCTAGCGCCTTGGGACTCGAAGCTGATCAGGGCCAACATCAAGGTGTGGGGCGGGAAGAGCGGGCAGAATCTGCTAAAGGTTGGTGATGCGGTGCAGGGCGTGCTGCAGGCGCGGTCTGAGGGCAGGGGCGGCAGAATTAAGCGCTTGGCTTGAACAACTGTGTTGGCCGCTGCAAAACGGCACTTGAAATGAGGTTCATCTGCTTGTTATCGCGCTTACTTGAACGCGACCTTTTGCGAGGCTTGCTGCCAATCAGAATTCTCTGTCTCGATTAGTGTACCAACTTGTGGCCTGGCGGTGCCTGTGCATGCAGGTGTCATCAACCGAGACGGGTGTCATCTGCGGCAACATCGTGTTTGAGGGCAGCGGGTACTCGGACCGCAACGTGGTCGTGCTCAATGATATCCACATCGACATCATGGACTACATCAGCCCAGCGACCTGCCCAGACGTCGCGGTGAGTGCTGCTGTGGGGGAGGAGGTGCAAGGCAGAACGGTGTGGGTGGGCATGCAGCCGTTGATTGAGCATCAGCTGCTATCGGGAAGGAAGGCAATGACCGCCATGCCGTCAGACCCCCTCCTACATCCCACGCGCTGCTCCCGCCTGTGTCTCGCAGTTCCGCAACATGTGGGCCGAGTTCGAGTGGGAGAACAAGGTGGCCATCAACACCAACATCACCGAGGTCGATGCTTTCCTGGAGCACATCATCGCAACAACCAACATGAAGTGCCTCACACCCATCAACCCAAGCGACAGTGAGTGCTGGTAATAATGCATAGCAAATTCTGCATATGCTGCGTAAGCAAAAAACAGGCAGAAGCTGGTGAGAGGCAGGCGTTGGCGGCTTGCGAGACCCATAGCATGCAGTACATCCTGTAACCTGGGCACCATGCTTATCGCAGGAGGATTTGGACTGGGCAATGATAATTAAATTGGGTCCGGGCAGACAGCGGCCAGCAGCTGTGGCGCTGTGCTTTGTCGACACTATGCTGGCATCCGTCCCCCCCATGACCACAGGCACAAGCGGCTACCTGGCGGCCAACCTGTACGCCAAGAGCGTGTTCGGAGAGGATGCACTCGTGAACCTGAGCGTAGAGAAGCAGGCGGACGGCAAGCTTGCGGGCTACATCCGCATCCGCTCCAAGACGCAAGGCATTGCGCTATCACTCGGAGACAAGATCACACTCAAGGTACGGGCTGCTGCTGGTGGGCAAGGGTTGGGTCGCGCGGTCATTGTGGGTGATCAAGTGATAGGCAGCTCACAGGCTGCCAAGGACTGTGAGCCATTGGATCAAGGTTGGACAAGAGCTACTTTGGAGGAGGTGTTGAATGCCGATGAAGGACAGGCATGGAGCAAGGATCAATTTTGGGGGAGGTGCATAAAGGCGCAGCAGACGTGATGGTGTGCAGGAGTTCAGGGCTTGAACTGATGCAACACCCCTGCCATGCTCCCTATCTCACCTCGCAGCAAAAAGGAGCGAACTGAGCTCACGGAGCAGTGATCATGATTGTCAATGGAGGGCGGCACCCTGTGGCTGAGGCACAGTGGCAGGGTGCCCCGCAATGTAGGGAAGGAAGGCCTTCAAGGCGCGCCAGCAACACAGCTTGTGGCGCTGAGTGGCGCTGAGTGGTGCTTGTTCCGCCTAAGTGAGGCGGCCAGTAGGCTCAAAGGCCAACAATGCGTCCCTGACCCTGTGCGCCCAATACCCCTGCACATACTGCCTGCTTGGAGGCGCCGAGGAAAAGGGTCGCTTACTCGCCTGTGCATTCTTTTCAGCGGCCAGGCGCCCTCACTCAACAACTTGTTCATCCATAACATCCACTTCCTTTGGCTTTCAACGTTTAGTGTTTCAGAAGATATGTTAGAGCCAGGCGATTGTCAAACGTTTCTGTGGTGCGAAGAGCCCACAAGTGTCAGAAGACTCCACAAATTGCTCTGCTACATCCTCCACAGTGCAAATTGCGTTCAGAAATTGCAACAAAGAGGCGCGGCAGGGCCCCAGGAGCAGCATGCACACCAGTCTGAGACTAGTAGTTAGCTCATGCTGTCTGCCTCTTTTGAGCCGAGGTATTCCTCTCCATGGTGTCAGTGTGACATTGTCCAGCCTGGTGGAGCACCTTCAGCTGCTGCTGTCACCATCGTCGATTGAGGGCAGCTTCACCCGTGTGGGGTCTTCTTGAATGTGCAGGTCGCTGATGGTCAGGCTGGAAGTGGGAAGGCAGGACCAGGCAACAGTGCAGGTTTCGTCGGGCTAGCACACCAACAGGCCAGTTGCTAAGTAACACACTTCTCACTCATAAGTTATACAGTCAGCAGCCTGCATGGCCGGCCAGCAGTGAATGTCCAACTCGTCACACCTGTAGATGAACTGGTTGAACTCATCGCGTGCGATTGTGTGCGCAAAGTGTGGCAGCGCGCACGTGCGCTCCTTTGCATAGGTGTTGATGAGCCACTGCACCTGCAGGGGTGACAGCAAGAACAAGCTCAGGCCACAACAGTGCTATCTAATGTGTAACATGTGCAAGCAGGCACCATATGCTGTTAACGCACTACCTGGTCATCCGTGATTGTCACTCCTCTAGAGCGCAGTGCTGCCGCCATCTCAGGTGCCGCTAGGAAGCCGTCGTTGTTACCGTCAAACTGCAGACATGATGGCGACAGGTCACACATTCTCGCAACCAGAATTACAACAGCACCTGGCCCATCTCCCCCCCTGCCTGTCTGCCTAGAATGCCTGCAATTTCCAGCTCTGCAACTCTGGGGTGTCCCTGGGGTGAATACGTTGCGCTGAGCTCGGCAGTCAACGCTGACAAGCCTGCAAAGCGCTGCCCTGCTGCCCCGCACCTCGTCAAATATATGAAGCAGCGGGTCGTTGTTGCGTGGGCTAGGGATGAGGCGGCGCCGTTGCCAGATGGCCGCAGCAAACTCCTGCAGCCCAGGAATGCGCTCTGCACCCACACCAAGATGGCACGCGCAGGCAGCGCAGGCGTGGCCATGGGCAGCGCTCAGGTTGACGCACGAGGCGGCCGCTGAACAGCTGTGGGCTGTGCTGGTGCACACAGTTTGAAGATTGAAGCACACACTGCGGTGCCTGAGTGTGGTGGCTAGCTGGAGCACACACCTCTTCTGGCTGCCAGCAGTGCTAGCACACACCCACGGTGCTGCTTTCGTCCGCTCCCTGCCGCAACCCAGCCTGTATTGTGCACAATGCTGTGAATTTCTGCATGTGAAGGCACTGCCCCTCTGCTCTCAAAACTGTTTACTCTAAATCCTCACTGCAACGTGTGAAGTTCAGCCTGACCATCGAGGTCTGAGACTTGGAAATCCCTCCAAATCTGCCTCAAACTGCGCACCCACCTGGCTTTGCTTCTGAGAACGCCTTGTGGAAGGCGCTTTGCAGCACTGCCTCCTCCTCCTCGGCTGCCGGGTAGTATTGGGGCTGCGGAGGCGGCACCTGCGGTAGAGCTCACCAAGATCAATTACACAGCGGCCTCATCATTTTGCTCCTTGCAGTAAACGGCCTCTGCTGGGCTGGCACACGCCTGGGCTGTGCAACGCCAACATGCTTTGCCTCAGGGAAGCGCAGTGCCAAAGTGCATGCATTTGACAGGCAGCTGCATGGGATCCTGTGATTCCCACTGCCACAACTGCTCCCTGGCTGCCTGGGCGCTGCAGACTGGTGCAATTGGAAGCGCGTGCTGCTGTTCTGACCACCCTGGAGCGCCGCGCGCCTCACCCTGGCTGCCCGTGTGCCCGGAGGGTCTGCGGCGCAAGGCCTCACACCAACTGAGCGGCCCGAACTACTAGCGCGTGACAGGAGCTGAGTTGGTCTAGACAGCGGCAACGACATGGCTGCTAGGCGCTAAACGACTCTTGAGCCTTCAATGCTGCCCCGGTAGTGCCCAGCGATCATTTCTCAGTGTGAACTGGCCACATTAAATCGGACAGCGTGGCACCAAAATGTCTGTCAACGCACGTACCCAGCCTGCATCTTGAAACACCGACGCACATGTGCTTGCACACAAGTCCGGGAAAATTGGCATTGAAAAATCGTGAGCCTACATGTGCCATGCCGCGAGGTGCTTGACGGCCGCAGCAACAGCAGCAGCAGATGCTGACACCGCGGGGGAACTTTTGTCTGCGTCCATGGCAGCAGCAGCAGCGTCCCCAGACGCAGATGCCTGGCGCCTGCTGGCAGCTGCGGCTGCAGTCCCGCAGCAGTTCTTGTACTTCTGGCGAGACCCACAGGGGCAGTCCTTGTTCCTGGATGGGACACGGCAGGCAGGAGCAAGACCAGGAGGATGGATCACCAAAAATTGCATGTAGCAGCAAATTATGTGCGGTGCTGCTTCCCCTACCACCGGCCAGCGTCGTATGATGTCGTGTAGGCCACTGCGATAGAACTGGCGCGAACCATTCACGCACCGGGGAGTGCCCACTGACACACCTCTGCCCCACCATATTTTCACAACAACACCGTAACTGCCCACCAAAACCCAAGCCAAAAAAACAACAATCAGCAGGCTCACCGGCTTGGCTTCTTCTCTGCTTTGACTGTGGCGCACTTCCGCGTCTTAACCTTGGCAGACTTCTTGCCCGCAACCTTGCCGTCGCCGCTCGGCACCGCATCTGCCCTGTCCTCAGCGCGCGGCACCCCGTGCTCGCTGTCACCCGCATCACTGCCGCTGAGCCCACCGCCCAGACCGTCGGCGCCATCGCCACCTCCTTCGCATGCCGCCTCCTGCACTCTCACTGCAGTCCCTGGCTCCGCCCCCTGAACAGCAACAGGGACCCCAGCTGCCGTTGCTGCCGCCGGAGCCTCGCTTGCGCTGTCGCAGGCGCCGCTGTGCCGCTCCACAGCTTCGACGTCCGCGCCCACGCCAGGGTCAGCCAAGGCACGCGCACACGACTCGCTAGCAGCGCCCGTCACAACCAACTGTTGCTCCCCAACAGCAACCCCAGCGGCGAGCGTGGTGCCTGAGCTCGATGGGGTAGTAGCGCTTGCTGCTGCTGCACTGCCAGTCGCTCGGTCGTGGCCCTGCCCCTCATGGTCTCCCTGCCCCTCAGTCTCGCTTGCCGCCCTGGCGTCCGCCCCTGCCTCAGCCTTGCCATCCCCAGCTGCTCCCTCGCGCCCTGGATCCTGCACCTGCGCCTGCTCCCGTCCCTGCCCCTCCTCCTCCTCCTGCTCAGCCTGGTGAGACAGCGCCTCAATCACCTTCTCCACCGCGGCGTCCACATCCCCCTTGACCTCCTCCAGCGCCTTCCTGACCAGCGCGCGGTCATGGCAGCCAGAGTTGCGGCACACCATGCGCTCCTCCCGCTCGCCCCAGTCGCCCCCAGGGCCGCCGCTGCATGCGACCGCCCCTTTCCCAGCGGCGGTGGCGGCGGCGGCCGCAGCCGCCGTAGCGCTGACCTGCTGCAGTACAATTGGTTCGGGCGGTGCACCGCTGCTGTGATCCCCGGCGTTGCGCACCGAGTTGTAGTGCTGCCCGTCGTGGTACGACACGTGAAGCGTGCGACCGTTCGGGAATGACCTGTGCAGTGCATTGGCCAGGGGGCATATGCCATAGGGTGTTACCCAGGGACTGGCGGCGGGTACGTCATGGCGATCGGTGGGCAAGGGACAACCGTACAGTACGCAAGGAGGGGCATGCAGTTAGAAAGAACAGAAACTGGGGCTGGGCGTCCCTGGCATGGGCAAGGTCATCCACACCCACAGCATAGACGCCACACCCGGCACGCTTGCCCCTGCTCAGAAACTGCACTTGCGGCGCACCGACACCTGCTGGGCATCAAGCCGCTCCCCAGTTGCTTATCCTCGCACTGCGTTTGGAAACTGCTGTTGTCAGGTGCTTGCTCCCTGCCGCTTCCCTGCCACTCTCACCCGACGACCCAGCGCGGCTGTCCCGGTTGGTACACATGGATGTTGGCTTCCAGGCAGTTGGACGCAGCAATCAGCTCTATGTACCCAGCCCAGGTGCCATCCTGGCGGGAATATCCAGGGGGCAGTTGTGGCAGATATGATGTAGTATTGGCGATATCGAGACACGAAGTGAGGCCTCAAAGGGCCGGGTGTGGCACGTATTGGCAATTTGAAGTGAAGTCTCAAGGTGGGCAGCAGCCAACAAGCAGCATCTCTCAAGCTTTGATCCTGAGCTTCAACAACAAGCTGCAGCTTGAAGCTTCAGCCCACTCAAGCCTCAAGCGACAATCAGCCTCAGCGGTCACCTTCACCATGCGGCTGACATAGCGGGGGAAGGGCTCTTCGTCCTCAACGAACGGCTGGAACATCTCCTCATTCTCCCGGATGTAGTCCACCACCTGCGCTCTCACAACACAACACGCAGGTGCAACACACGCGTTGTTTCATGGGCAGTGTCGAATGTGCGCAGCTCAGGTGTGTGCGCTGCAAGCTGGCCGTTGTCGCCTTTGGCTTGGTGACAAGACGGCCGATCATCATCCGAAAACTCACCTTCTGTCTCAGCTCCCCATGGCTCTTTTCGCAGCCCTGCCACGTGCGTTGCCGTTTGTTGTGCGTGTGGCAGGTTTGAGGGGCCGTCAGATTAGGGCAGTCACCAACAGGGCAGCTTATAGCACTGCACACAGAATACGCAGCTGTTGATGTGACATCATCACAATTTGCCATCATCTATGATGGAGTGGCAAGGCAACCGGCGCACTCCGTTGCTTCGTCCCCTTCGGTGCTGCTATCCCCTGCCCGAAACCCAGCCAACCATACACCCTGCTCACCTCGAGCTGGTCACACAGCGACCTAAAGAAGCAGTTGCCATCGCCTGTTACCTGTGGCAGAGCGACAAAGGTGAAGCCTCTGTAATCACCAATGCCACATGGTGGCTGAGTGGGCAAGTGCCTGATAGCGTACCTGCTTAACCCGCAGCCCCAGCACTGCAAGCTCTGCCTCCAAGTCATCCTGATCCCAGCTCCACTCCTTGCCCTTCTTCTTCGCCTGCAGTGAGACGCACAGCCATCAGGCAGGTGCCCGTTTGTGCGCACTGCCTATGTCCCCAGCTCCATGCTGTTTCCCCACTGCTGTAGCGCATGACACAGGTTTGCAAGCTGACCCATACGTTGCCATGGACAGTGTAGGGGCAGGGCATGGGACGCGGCTGCTGCAGTACCTTGGGCTCCTTCTTCTTTGGGGCCTCGGTGCTCGGTTCGGTTGCGGCTCTGCTTTTGGGTTGCTTGACAGCTTTGCCTTTGGCCATCCCCAGGCCCAGAGAGGCACCCACGGAGCGTTCGCCGAAACACAGCCAGGCCCACACTTCGACACTTCGGAACGGCTAATTCGCTGGCCCTGTTGGCAATTGATTGTTACCACTGCTGTTTTTGGCCTATATTGCATCGTAATTGCACTCAGTTTAGGAAAACGTGCAGGGTATGCATCCCAGTGCGCTGATTCGCTCGGGCGCCCAGGCCCCGCGCTCAGTGGCATGCGCCCCTCCGCGCATGAACGCGCGCAATGCAGCACCAAGAAGTCTGTCTGGTGCCAAGCCCTCTGCTGCAGCGCACTCGACAACACCCAGTAGCGTCCCAGTTGCCAGTGTTATTAGCGACGCCGCTGTGCCGGAAGGCCACCGCGGCCTGCATGCGTCCTTGTATGGCGAGGGTGGAGCTGAGGCTCATGACTCGAGCACGGACTATCGCGTGCGCAAGGTGGGCTGCTGGTGCAGCTGTTGCACAGAATTCTATCTTCAATATCCAGGCAGCACACAGCAGCTTGGATCCCTGAGTGAAGCGGCTACTGTTGTTGCAGCAACATGAGCCAATCAGCTCGCTTTGGCATCAAGACAATGCGGCTTGAGCTTGGGGATGGATGGGATGGAGATCTTGACAAGCGAATCTGGTCAGAACGCTGTGCCACAGATATTCCATCCCCATGCGCATAACTACACCTGCCCCTCCCTGCTCTGTCAGGGTGAAGATGATGGCGACAAGCTGATCAAGGTGCCGAAGTGGCTGGAGGCGCGTGACAGCGAGAAGCCGCTGGGCGTGTACGCGCTGTATGACAAGGCCAAGCAGCCGCAGTACGTCGGTTACTCCCGCAACATGGTGCTGGCGGTCAAGGTCAGTGCGTTACTCAGGAAGCATTGCAGAGTGGTAGTTTGGAAGGTAGATGGTCACGAAAGATGGACAGACAGATACACAGCAGCGTCACCAGGTCAATTTTAAACGCCGGGGCGGGGGAACGCGGAGGGTTCACAGCGCGGCAAAGTAGGTTGAGGTATGCAAGATGCTGCTTTCATCTAGAGCCTGCTCACCTTCTGTGGCCCTCTCTTCTTTGGCTTTCCTCCACAGGCGCACCTGCAGCGCGTAGGCCCCGAGGCTTGTGCTTACGTGCGTGCGATGGTGTTTGCCAACAAGGCGGTGGCAACGCGCGGCAACATGGAGCGTGAGGTGCAGAACTGGATACAGGAGATGGGGAAGGCGCCGCCGGGCAATGATCAGGGTGAGCTCCCTGCAGAGGGGCTTGAACTGCAGGAGTGGGGGTTGGAGGGCGAGGGCAATTGTTTGCAAGTGCACAGGGGTCCCCGGGGGAGATCGAAGAGGGAAAGGGGGAAGTAAGGCATGTGTTGAGTATGCGGAGCGCAACCTGGGATGCCTGGCTGTGGGGCCTCTTGTGGTTATGCTTGCGCCTTTCATTGCAAGAAGGTGCAGTTGCTGACCTCCTGCCTTGTGGCCGCTGCGCCCCTAGACCGTGCGCTGTGGGAGGGCGGCGATGCCAGCACCAGCACCAGCGTCGTGGTGGCGGTGATGTCCGAGTCTGAGAGGACCGAGTACGAGGACAAGCGGCTGAAGATGATGCGGGCAATGGGGGAGAGCATAGCGCAGGGCGAGGAGGGCGAGAGCAGCGACGCAGCGGACAGGAGGTGAGTCATGAGGAGGAGCAAGAGGGGATTGCACATGAGAGGTGGCCTCAGCGCAATAGGGGAAGGACAGTGAGGCAGCGCTGGGGCAGGGGGCTAGCCCTGGGACAGGCAATGGCGGCAACGCACTGACTTTGGCCAGTCCTGGATTGCAGTATGTGCGAAGCATGCGCTGACAGCCTTCCATGCCTCGCCCGCTTGCTGTTGCTCATAGGAGCAAGATCATGGCGGCTGTGCAGAACGACGACTGGAGTGTGGTGATTGACGGTCAGACGCGCGAGGCCACCTCAAACGGCGGCGCTGTCAGCAGCGGCGCCGCCTCGTCGACAACGGGTGACACGATGGTGTCGCCATTCTCGCAGGCGTCGGTGCATAGGTGAGGGGCACAAACTGGTGGGCTGGTGTACGTTACAATTTACTCTAAGCCTTTGTGAATCGTTTGGCTGCTTGAGCTGATGGTGTTGTGATGTGCTGGTGTGTCGCACACGGTTGGGCTTTGACTTGCATGCACCTGAAGCCGCTTGCAGTAGCTGTACTAGAAGTCTAGGACATCCAAGTCAGGGGCCATCGCATCCTGCAGGACATGGGCAGGATTGGCAGGGTGTGCCGCTTCAGTTTCCTGCATGGCTCGAACAGCACATCCCACCTGTCCCCCCCCAAGCAGGGGTGGCCTCTCGCCTCCCTTGTCCTGCGCTTTGCCCTCTGCCCAGCCCCACCCTTTTCCGCCTCGAACTGTGTCGCTGCCCGGGTGCCGCCAAGCAGGTCGTTGGACTCGGTTGACTTTGGAGAGGCCCCACTCGTGATGAACGTAGACACTGTGAACCACGCGCTGGAGCAGGTGTGTGGCACGGGGGGAGCGGCGGGGTAGGGCTTTGACTTGCGGCCTGTGCATGACAGGGCCTGCGCGTGCAGAGGTCAAGGGGGATGCGAAAGGGTGAGGAGGACGATGTGCCTACTACGATAGTATCAGGTACTGTGAGTTGAGTGCAGCTGTTAAGCCAGCCAAACCTGTGCTTGAAGTACACCTGCAGCGAGACAGATTCCTGCTGCCCCCCTTCCCTGCTGCCGTGCACCTGAGCGAAGGTTCGGCCGTACTTGATAGCAGACGGGGGCAACGTGGAGGTGGCGGACGTCGCTGCCGGGGTTGTGTTCCTTCGCCTCGAGGTGATCATAGCTGCACCCAACACTTTGCTGGAAGTGTTCATAGGATGCAACCGTTATCAAACTGTACCCCTCACCTACAGCTGCCGCTCAGATACAAACTCAGCGTCCTCCTAGCATGCCAACTGCCGCGCTGCTTCTGCTTTGTGAGCATCCATGACCCACTCAAACAGAGTAAACCGTATGCTCCTTTGCACTCACACTGGCAAGATGCCTGACTTCACCTTCCCCGCTGTGCCCGCGACCCCTCTCCTGGACCTTCACCAGGGCGCCTGCAATACCTGCTCCTCCTCCGCCACCACCATGCGCATGGGCATCGAGCGCGCGCTGCAGATCACATTCGGCAGCCAGCTCAAGGAGGTTGTGCAGGTGGGGTGCGGTGCTGTGCAGTGCAGTCACCGCGGTCTTGGCGCCACACACCGGTCGCATGGGGAAGCACACAGTACACAGCTGCTTGCCTTGCTGCGAGAGGGACGTATGTGTCTATCCTCAACACGCCTCCTCCTCGCAACATCCGTCAGGTGGGCGCTGGCGAAGCAACCGTTGTGACCGTTTCGACCGTCGAGTCCCACCTTGACAAGCTGAGGGGCGCAATCACAAACATCGGAGGGCGCGTGCAGGTGGGTGGAGAGCAGGGGCGGCAGCAGGTGTGTCTGCCAGGTGTGGCGCTTGCATCACATGCGTGCAGCACAAGCACAGCAGCAGGCAGGCGCCTCTGCCTCCAACAGGACAGGGTACAGCGTGTACTGCTTGAACCACCAGCGCAGCGACTCACCTGCTGATCCAGTCCGTCTTCAGCTCACCCACCATGCTTGCACATGCGGTGGGTGCTGTTGATGTGTGGGGGCAGGTGGTGGACGTGCAGCAGGGCACGTGCGTGATCAAGTACGCGGGGCCGGAAGCCATTGGCAAGGGCATCGCAGCAGCCATCAAGGACACCTTTCAGCGCGACATCCAAGAGGTCATCGTGCTTGGCTTTTGAGATGATATCTACACGACATGTCACACTCAGGTAGAGTATGGCTGGCTGCCGGCTCGGCACAGCACGTCTGCAGTGCTATGGCGTCTTTTCCAATTGGAAAGCAAGCAGCGCTAAGACCAGCCATGTCAAGGCTGTTGGAAAGGCGCGCAGCTTGTGAAGTGCGCTGTGTGCAATGCTTGTGGATTGCTCGAGCCACGTTTGGATGTTCCGGACAAAGAGTGATTGCTGGCGCTTTGTAGGGCAGGGATTGTGAGCAGCATGGGCTAGGTCCTTGAGCTACACAACTGTCTCCACCTCGCTGTTCAATTCGATTTCTGGCCCTCCGCCTCTTGCACAAGACAGTGGGGATCAAGGTGCCAGCGATTCAAGACACACACATCTGACACGACAGCTCAATTACAGCACACACACACACAGGCGCTAGCGTTCGCGAGGCGGCGCTAGCGCCACCCTGGCTGCTGCGAGGCGGCACCACGCGTCTAATGCA
>JAWZTI010000451.1:0-28829 GCA_039880955.1 Chlamydomonas urium
CCCCCCGACTGCTCAAGGAGCAATGCTGCTCAGTGGGTGACCCCCAGCTCGCACCACCTGTCCCCTGGCCAGTCCGCAACCTACGGCTTCCGGCTGTTACTGGCACCCGACCCCCAGCACGTGGAGGACACTCTTTTGGCTGCCGGTCACCCTGTGGTGGTGGGGTTGCCTGGCTTCACGCTCCATGCAGACATGCGGGAGGGGAGGCTGCTGCTGAGGACGCCGCAGGGGCTCAGGCTGCAGGGCATGGTGCAGGAGCCGCAGGGGGCGCTGGAAGTGGAGCAGGTGCGCAGGGCGGGACAGGGTGTGGGAGAAAGTGTGGGAGGAGGTGTAGGGCTGGAGCTGGTGCGCACAGGGGGGACCAGTCGAGACTGCACAGCGTGCTGGAGCCTGTACCTTGAATAACAGGAAGAAACAACTCCGCCCACAGGCGCAAGTTAAGGAAGGAGGTGGTACGCAGGAAAGCCTGCCCCTCACCCTACCATTGTAATGTGAAGAGTGTGTCGTCGGCTTGCAGACCTTGCCAAAGGTTCAAGCTCCGGCTGTACCTCTGTACCTCGGTGCCCTTGCAGGTGCCGCCCCCCGCCACGCAGCCGCCGGGCACGCGGATGGACAGTTACAGGATCAGGGCGGCGGTCAGCAAGGAGGCGGAGGGCAGCTGGGGCGACGTCCTCCGCTGGTCGTCATGTCAGTTGGGCAGTTACAAGCGGTTACAGGAGGAGGTGGGCGATGCTGCCGGCGCCGGCTCCAGCTGCCCCTGCTACACTGGAAGAGTGAGGCTGGTGCTGCAGTACAAGAGTGACGGGGGCGGTGCAACGAGGGAGCAGGTGGGTTGCGGGCCTGGCATGGGGTAGCAGGAAGCGCGTTCGAGAGAATGGTTGGCACATGAGGTGCAGTGGCTGGCCTTCAGCAGCGGCTGCGTTCTGATTTTTTAGATATGCTGGCGGTAGGCCAGGAGGAGGAATTGCAAAACAGCGATGATCATCCACAAAAGTTGCTGGGTGCCTGTCACCCTGACCGCAGCTGCCCCTGACACCTTGTTCCCCCCTCCTCAGGCCGTTCACCTGCTATTTTTTCCCCTCGCAAGAACCCTAGTGCATCCGTGGCCACACCTGCTCCCCCTCCCCCCACCGCGACACTCCTCCTCTTGCAGTCTTCAGCCCCCACACCCACACACGCTTCCGTCATGCCCCATAGGTCATTCAATTGCTGATCGTGCCCCCAGCAAGAACCCTAGTCAGTAACTATGGCCGCATCTCCTCCCACCCCAACCACGGCTGGCTCGCGGCCGATGCTGGTGACCCCTGGGGGCGAGGCCCCGCCTTCATGGGCTACGACAACGAAGCCAGGACTAAGCTTATGGCAGAACCCCGGGTATTTATGAGCGGCCTGTCTGATGAGGCAGGGGCGTCTCAGCCGCTGGCTATGGCGCTGAAGCAGCTGGGCCATCCTGTAAAGGATGAGGTGGAGAAGCTGGAGGCGTATGTCCATGAGACGCTGCTGCAGGGGGAGGGCCAGACAGATGGTAACTACGTTCAGGTGCGCTGATGGGGTTGTGAGGTAGGGTTTAGGATGGGGTGCAGAAGCTGGAGGCGTATGTTAATGAAACGTTGCTGCAGGCTGAGGGGCAGACAGTTGGCATGTTTGTCCAGGCAGTTGTGGCGTCGACGGCAGGAAGCACTAAAGCCTTGGGAAGTGAGCGGGGGGAAGGAAGAAGCGAGGGAAGCCGAGGGCAGGGAAGGGGACAAGGGGCAAGGGGCAAGGGAGGGAGGAGACACCAAAAAAACTCAAGGGGGACATAGGTGAATCGCAGGACGAGGATAAGAGTGACGAGAGAGGAGGGAGATGCAATTCAGCTGCCGTTGTTGCTGCGGCTGCCAATTGGCACCTGCTGTTGCTGTTGCTGATGCGGCACTGCTGATGATGATGCTACTGCTTCTGCTGCTGCTGCTGCCGCTGATGCTGATGCTGATGCTGATGCTGATGTGCTGATGCTGATGTTGATGCCGATGCTGATGCTGATGCGGCGCTGATGCTGATACTGATGCCGCGCTGATGCTGATGCTGATGCTGCTGGCTGCTGGCCGCTGCCGCTGCTGCAGGACCGAGTGAACTACACCGTGCGGGCATCCATGTTCTTCTACAAGGAGGACCCGGAGCTGGAAAAGGTGCGGCGGAAAGTGTGGGGGCAGTGCGGGAGCGGTGTGGGTGAATGCACATGTGTGGACATTTGCGCCTCTGGGAGGGCTTCCTAATCCACGCCCCAGGGCGTATCTCTCTCTTTCTTTCTGAATGCACATGTGTGGACAGGCAGCTGACTTGGCTTTGCCTCACCTGCAGCTGCAACTGGCAACCCCTGCATCCTCTTTGCTGGCTCATGCATACTTCAGATAACGCACCCCGCTTGACACGAGAGTGCTCTGAGCACCTTTATGCCTGTCATCAACACCCTCAGGCTCAGCCCCAGTTCATCCGTGGCTGCAACCAGTCGCGCTGGTGGCTCATCTGCTGGGACGAGGCGCGTTCAAGGGAGACGTGGAGGGCCTACAATGTGGGTTGAGTATTTGCAATACGTGCTCAAGCTGGCGCGTTGAGACGTAACGCTTCTTGAGGCTGGGACGACCATATGCGTGCCACAACCCAGCGCTCTCACCCGCCCTGCACCCTGCACACACCCTCCACACACCCTCCACACTGCAGTACGCCCATGTGGCAGCCGTGTACTGGTCCCTGTACCGGCTGTCCCGCCCAATGTCGCCGCCGCTGGCCACGCGTGCGCCCTGGGACTGGTACCTGAGACATGCGGTAAGCAGGGACAGCCGTAACCTAGCTTTCCTGAACAAGCTTTGCGGCTTGATCCAGGGTGAACTAGCCTGATGGGAGGGCTGGAGCAGGGGAGGAGCAGGGGCAGGGGCAGGGCTTGGAGCAGGGTTGGGGCGGGGGTGGCCACTCTTCTGGAGGCATGAGCAGGCTCTGGGGCAGGAGCAACGCGGTCGGGCAGGGGCAAACAAGGTGCCTTTGGCATTGAAAACTACAAACAATGGTGAAGGGCACATAAGCCTTTCTTCCTCACACTTTCCAACCCCCACACTTTACCCCACACTTGCAGGTCCGCACCTCAATCGCAATGTGGAAGTACGGGCCGGGCTACGGCAAATGGGGCCTCATGGTGGGCAGTGTATTCGTGAAGATCATGGAAGACGTTGAGAGCGAGGGCTGGAAGGAGGTGAGGCTGCAATGGCAAGAGGGAAAGTGTGGGGAAGTGTGGGGCAAGAAGCACTGGTGTTTCACAGTCCTTGGGGCACCCACGAAGCATTCGAAAAAGCCTTTGGAGTTGCACGACGCATGTGATTGCCTCTATGGCATGGCATGTTGGGCCTTGTTTTGGATGTTTGGTGGCCACGAGTTACAGGAGTGTTTTGTGTTGGCGATGCCCATTCATCGGGACATTTTGTGTCAATGGACTGATCCTCAGAAATGATCTGTGTTTATGGTAACTGCCCATATGGATGCCACATGGGTCCCGTAACCCCATATATGTTGCTCTGCATGTGTGTGCAGGAGGCGGAGGCCCTGCGGGCGGTGATGATGGTGAGGCGTGGTGGATGGGGAGGGAGCAGCAGGGAGGAGAGGGAGGTGTGGGCAAAGGGGGTGCAGCGGGGACGGCATGAATCATGGATGCAAGGTGACGGACTTCCGGCAGGGAGGTCATGGGAGGAGGTGCGAGGTGAAGGGGTTAGGCGCGGTCCTGCAGGTGATGGAAGGGGAGGTGGACAGCCAGGTTGGAGGGGAAGCGAGGGAGGGAGGCGCCAAGGGTGAGGACAGGGCCATGTTCCAAGGCAGGATTCACTTCTGATAGGGCCTCAACTAAATTAAGCAACACCACTCACAGTTGTGTTGCCAACAACTCTCTTGCTCTGCCCTTCCTCCTCACTCCCAGGAGCTGGTCCAATTTCGGCAGACCCGCACCACGTCCCTCAACACCACCCCTCCTGCTTTGGCATCAAGTCTCTCGCCCCGCCGCCCTGTCCACCTTGCTCCCAGGAGCGGGTCCAGCTCTGGCAGAGCTGCACCAGATCACGTCATCGCCACCCCCCTTGGTTTGCCAACAATCCCCCGCCCCGCCACCCTTCCCACCACGCTCCCAGGAGCGGGTCCAGTTCTGGCAGAGCCTCACCTTCCCCTTTGGCTCTGAGATGGCTTGGGACAACACCGGGCATGAAGAGATCTTCTCCTGGCTCCACTACTTAGGGGACCAGCCGGGGGCCGACGCTACAGTCCAGGCCATCACCGCCTATGCTGCGCTATTTCCGCACTGGGGGCTCAGCGGCAGTGCCAGGAGGTGGTGGGGTGAGTGGTTGGATGAGGGGATGTGGATGGGATGGAAGATGCCAAGGCAGAATGCAAGGAGCAGGCTGCCTTGGGGTCGGCTGCAGGGCACCACTTCTAATCTTGCGCACTTAGGGCTCAGCTGCAGTGCCACAAGGCGGTGGGGTAGGTGATGGGGTGAGGCTTGGTGGAGGAGAGTGGGTGTCACACGCTTTCCACTGTTCAAGGCGCCGCTGTATATGACGCGCTGACCTTGCACTGGGTGCTCAGCTGCAGCGCCAGGAGGTGGTGGGGTGAGTGGTGGAGTGAGTGGTGGGGTTAGGCTGCGTGAGGGACGGTCGGCTGTGCACCCCTCTGCCTGTACAAGCCACTTCCGCCTATGACGCACTGTTTGCGCACTGGCAGCTCAATGGCAGTGCCATGTGGTGGGGTGAGTGGTGGATCAAGGCTGGGCGATGAAGAGAGCGTCGGCACCCTCCCTTGTCTGTCAAAGGCCTGCTGATCCCCCCTGTTAAAGCCATCACTTTCCATGATGCACTGTCCCCCTGTTAAAGCCATCACTTTCCATGATGCACTGTCCCCCTGTTAAAGCCATCACTTTCCATGATGCACTGTTTCCGCGCAAGGGGCTCAGCGGCAGTGCCAGGACGTGGTGGGGTGAGTGGTTGGATGAGGGGATGTGGATGGGATGGAAGATGCCAAGGCAGAATGCAAGGAGCAGGCTGCCTTGGGGTCGGCTGCAGGGCACCACTTCTAATCTTGCGCACTTAGGGCTCAGCTGCAGTGCCACAAGGCGGTGGGGTGAGTGGTGGGTCAAGGCTGGGTGAGGAAAGGCTGGGTGAGGAAAGGTGACTGTCACAAGCTTCTCGCTGCTCAAGGCACCACTGCCTAGAATGCGTTGTTTCTGCACTGGGGCCTCAGTGGCAGCGCCAGGAGGTGGTGGGGTAAGGCAGGGGCTGCTGATTCCATCTAAGGAACGGTAAGTGTTTTGAGCTCATCAATGTTCAAGGCACTGCTGCTACAATGCTTAGGTTCCACACTGGGGCCTCAGTAGCAGCGCCAGGAGGTGGGGGGGGTGAGCGGTGGCGAGGGCATTCGGAGGTGCACAGTGGAGAGCGCAGTTGGCAGGGGGCTGTGGAGGCTGTCCACAGCTGTCAACGAACCTGTGATTCCCATGGGCCCCTATCCCGTCGGGGGCTTAGTGGCAGCTCCAGGAACACCCACTACCTCTGCCTGCTGCTGCTGATCCCGCGTGCCACCACCCTGCTCACCCTCTGCCTCTGCCTGCTGCTGCTGATCCCGCATGCCACCACCAACCTCCGCCCTTTCTCTGGTTTGAGCAGACTACTTCATCAATGTGAGAAGCCATGGGTAACGAAGGCACCCCCTTATGGTCTTATAACAAAGGGACCCCCTTATGGTCTTATAACAAGACCATCCCCTTATGGTCTTATAACAAAGGGATCCCCTTATGGTCTTGTAGCAAAGGGATCCCCTTATGGTCTTATAGCAAAGGCATCCCCTTATGGTCTTATAACAAAGGGATCCCCTTGTGGTCTTATGACAAAGGGATCCCCTTATGGCCTTATAGGCAACTGCATGTCTCAACGTTGGTGCCAGCATCCAAGCAGGACCCTGGAGATACAATATTTGGCTGGGGGACAGCAGCTGAAACGAAGGTTGAGGTACAGCAGCTGGGCATTGTGAAAAGGGCACATCAATATGTTGCGCCACAGTCCAGGACAGTGCTTTCCTTGCAACACAAGCATTTTCAGCCAGCACAGGTCTGCACCTCCGTGGTGCTGTTGACAATGCTCACACTACCCCACACCAAACCTTTCCTCACGCCTCTTCCCCACACCTTCCCCCACACTTGATTTCACACAGGGCAAGACGAACATCGGCAACGAGCGCGTGCTGCAGCACTACGCCTCGCCCCTCAACGCCGTCCCGCTGATGCAGCACTTCCGCAAGCACCCGGATCAGCTGTACTTCTTGAGACTAGCCACGGCTGGTCTTATGGCTAGTGTGGCCAACATCAAGCCTGATGGGGGCCCCTCCATGGGCTTCCATGCCGACCCCTCGTTGCTCAAGCTGGATGGCTACAGCGCGGACTGGGGTGTGGGGTTCTATGGATACTGCACACAGGTAAGGAAAGGGTGGAGTGGTTGGCTGGGGAGCACGGAGGAATGAGCTCGTGGGGGTGAAGATGAGGCGCAGCAGTTGCAGTCCTGGCAGCAGCGCTTGCTGGTGGTGGCAGCATTGGCTGATGGGTGTGGGCAGGGAAGGGAGGGCTGGGAAGCAAGGAAGATGGAAGGGCAAGGGGGGCGGAAGGCAGGGGCGTGGGGAGGAGGCATGCTGTTTGACAGGGATGCAAGGTATGGTTGGAGGTCATTACAGCAACTTTTAGAGCCTAAGCCTAATTTAAGCATTATCGCTCTGATGCACATCAGGCAGCGTCACTGGCGCCTCTAGAGCATCTAGAGCCTGTAGAGATCTCCCTGGTAGCGCTGCAAACACTTGCTGCTCTTCCCACTGCCAGTCCCCCGTCTCACTAGCACTGCCTCATGACACCACCCCCTCACATCGCTGTGTGTCACCACCCGTACAGACCGTCCCTGCTTGCCGCCCCGTCCCACTGCCCTGTCTCTTACGGCTGTGGACCCCCCATCTCAATGCCGCGTTCCATCGCCCCATCTCACCGCCCCCTGCGGCCCCCCTCCCTCACAGGTCACATCGGTGCTGGCGTGCGACCCCAACGGCCTAGGGTGGATGTGCTTCAACTGCGACATCACAGCCTCCAACCCAGCCCTGGACACGCTGCACAAAGCCCCCGGCAACGGCTGTGGGGACAGGGGTTTGCATTCGAATTCGAATTCAAATGCTGGATCTGGTGCGGTGGTTCGGTTTGAACCGCGGGATGCGATGAGGGTCAGGGCTTACATCGCGATGTATGGGGCGCAGATCGAGACGCAGGGGGCGGAGATTCGGGCGGTGGAGGTGGATACCAAGCGGCACATGGTGACGATCTACGTAAACAGTCATGGCCAAGCCGCCGATGCTGCCGACGCCGGGAGCGCCGCCGAGGGTGGGGTGGTGGCGAGCGGCGGCACAGGGGGGACGCTGGCAGGAGCGGGAGGGTCAGAGGGTGCAGCGGGGCAAGGAGCGGCAGAAGGGGGTGCCAGAGGAGCCGGTGATTCCAGCGGAGCGTCGGCAGGGAGGGCTGACGGGACTGCCTCCGCTACAACGACCAGCGGGGTAGGGCAGGGCGAGCAAGAAATGACAGTCACACTGCATGTTTCGGTGTTGAGCCTGACCCCAGGGTTTAGGGTGGCGAGCGTGCGGCAGGCGGGGGCGGCAGGGGCACCATTCGAGGTACTGCAGGAGGTGAAGCGAGGCGGCGGTAGCGGCAGTACGGGGGCCGGTACAGGGAGTAGCGTAGGTGGGCAGCCCGGCGAGGTCTCGGGGCGCTACCGCCTGCCGCTGAGTGCGTTACATGCCACCGTAGTCGAGGTCGTGCTGGAGGCTCTGCTTGAGCCAAGCTAGCAGGAAGGGGTAAAGTGGAGGAGGAAGACCTTCGGGAGAACTAAGAGAAACGCGCCATGGTGTGTTAAAGTGCAACAGAAGTGCAGCCTGCAATGAGGGCCTACCTGTTGCAGCCATATGGCGCATGGCGCATGGTGATCAGGATAGTGAAGCAGGTCTAGGTTGTCAAGAATAACCTTTCAATGAAAGATTGGGGACGTGCAACATACGGGTGCTGGCGATCTGTAAACTGTCCACGGCTAATTTAGGGCAAGCTTTGCAGATGCAGTCGCCTGCACACAAGACTTGCACCTTCCTCTTGCAGAGCTTGAGTGCAGCTTGCCACCTGGACTTATTGAGCAGCAGGAGTTGTGCGCATCTCAGGGGCTGGGCCTGGGCCTGGGCTTGGCGCCCAGGCGCCTGGGCCGGCCCTGTCTGTCTATCCATGACACGTGCATCACACAACGCATGCCAGCGTAGCGATTGGCTTTCCCTACCGCTCTATGCCAGGACCCTGCGATGGGTCGTAGACCTCAACTCGTGGTGCTTTGCATTGCCTGTTGGAGTTATGTGTGCTTGCAGCGATCGTGCATTATGCTTTGACGCGGATGGCTTGGGGAAAGAAAGAAAGGCTACACCCCTGTGGGGCGTTGGTTTTGGGTTGGGAAGCAGTGCCGTTTGCGGCACGCGGCCGCTGCAGCACCACTACCCTGGGGAGGAGGCTAGGTATCTAGCGCGTTCATGGCGGTTTGTCTGGTACCTTTGGGCGGGCATGGTGCGTGGCGTTCCGACTGTGTTCCAGGACCCTGGTGATTTGGACAATGCTGTGCATGCTCTTGATTGATTGTGTGTGCAGTTAAGATACAGCCTTGCATGTCTCTGCTCAGCTGAGACCAAGCGCTTGCAGCGAGTCCAGCGTGTGCTGGTGGTAGATGGTACCTGACGCCCCCACCAAGATGGGGATGACTTTCACGTCTGTAAAGCCTGTGTTTTTGAGCTCTGAGATCAGTGTTTCATGCTGACTGAGGGCTGTCCCTAGCTGCTCAGCTTGGCCGGTGTCTCTGCACACTTTCAACTCTACAATGCGGGCGCTTTTGCTGACTGTGCTGGTGCGGTGCAAGGAAAGAAGGATGTCGGGGTTTGAGGGTACATAGTTTAGCTTTATGCTGTCGTTTCTCTTGCTCTGATGCATTTCAGGGGTAGGGTATCATGTCCAGGGGCACATGATTGTGCGCAAATGTGGGGGCTCCACTGGGGACTCGCATCTGTGGCTGCATGCCCGAACCCTACGGGCTTTCCTGAGGGGCCGCCTGGCCGCCGCAAGATGGAGCTCAGAAGTGCATGCCCAGTGGCACCTGTCATTATCACAACGTCTTTTTCATCTGGCAGCTCGGCAAGGAATACAGCAAGCAAGAGATCAGCTGGTAATACGCAGACCCTTACCCATGTGGTGCCGGCAGTGGAAACTTCATCAGTGAGCAACAGGTTGCAGCAGCTCATCGAGCTCGAAACGCTGACGCACGCGTGTTAGCTGCAACTGTGATCTTCACGACGGCCTTCAGCCTACCAGCGGCCCATAGTTTGGGACGCCGACCCCTCCTTGCCGCATGAGTGACCACAGCGCGCGGGTGTTGCCGCTGCCGCAAATGCGGAGGAGGCAGGCAGCAGCGCTGACACCAGCTGAGCCACGCTTGACATGCACACGACCCTGGCCTTATCAGGCGGCCGCGGCCCCAGGTTCCCTACAAGTGCCGGCCTGTATACGCGTTGTATGACTGGGCGAGTGACGCACATTAACTCCCCAAGTGACGGCACCAAAATCGTTGCGGAATGGTGCGGCAACGTTGAAGCATGTGCGCAGCCGTGCAGCTCAGCCGCGTCACTTCGCAACCCGACAGCCCGCGCGCCTGTTGCCAGCAAGCGCTTGCTGTAGCCAACCGGTCCAGCGGTCTCTCAGCGCCAGCAATAGCAGCAGCGGTGTTCGTGGGCCCGCCATGCACAGGCCACAGCGCAAGCAGCAGCAGTGACGTGTGCGTGAGCGCCACACGCGCTTCCCGGCCTGGGCAGTGGCCACCACCCTCTAACCCGCCGCGCCCTGGCCCCTGGCCCCATGCCACCAACGCACAGCACCAAGGTGCGCGTTGCAGCCGCATGCACAGCGCGCGGCGCTAGTGCCACTGCGCTGACACAGCCACCACCTCCCACTAACTGCTGCAGCAGCTACCCCTCGACACCTTCTTTCACCTCACTCAACCAGCCATTCGCCATTCCACCTGTCCTTGAACAGATGCACCATCGATGACATCTGAGGAGGGGAAGCTGCCTGCACCGGCAGGGCGTATCAGCACTTGCACCAGCGGTACGTGCAGCAGCTGCGGCGCTGTGGACACCCAATCCTGCAGCCCAGGTGCATGCACAGGCCCCGCCACACCTGATGGCGCAGACGTCCGTACCTGCACCACACCTGCAGTGCAAACTCTGACGTCCAGGGGTGCAAACCCCGACGCCCAGGCGTCCCACAACCTGTGCCCTGGTGGCCTTGCAACTTTTCGTGCCAGCCACACGCCTGGAGTGCAGGGGCTCACCGACGCTGGCCTCCTCACACCCAGTCTGCAAGGTGCACCCTGCGCCGCCGGGCAGCCGCCTCAAGCCTTGACTGCGACCTCAGCGCATCCCCTGCCTGAACCCTCGCCTGAACCCTTGCCTGAGCCCTCGGGCCATGGTAGCCATGGCTGCTGCCCTCAGCTCAGCGAACCCCAGGCTCAGAGCAACCCCACGCAGGATGCCCCATGCCCCACACTGCCACCTCAAGGCGGGCCCTTGCCCAGCTGGCGGCTGTTCACAGTCAGCGATGCCCTGCCGGCGGGCATGCAGGCCTGCCGCTGGCGGCTGGCGGACTACAGGTGTGAGAGGCAGCTGTACAAGGGCTACGCCTCGTCTGTGTACCAGGTGGGTGCGTGGGGGACGAGGGCGGCGAGGTCGGGGGAGCCTCGGGGCGAGGGTGGAGAGGTCGGGAGAAAGGAAGCAGAGGTCTGGCCAGGGACAGGGACTGGATGCGCTGTAACAGGCAGCTTGACCAAAGCGTTTCTTATTTGCTGTTGCTACTGACTGTCAGGCAGGCAGAATACGTGATCACCTGTTTGCTACCTATGCCTCTCTCCTACCGCACACTTGCCTTCCCTTGCTTCCCTCTTTACCCAGGCCACGTGCAACACCAGCGGAGTGTCCGTTGCGCTCAAGGTATACAAGCTGGACGCAGTCAACTTGTACCACCACCACCAAATATTTCGGGAGCTGTGTATACACTCGCGGCTCAACCACCCGAATATCATCCAGCTGTACGCCTCCTTCCAGGTTGGTGCAGGTCACAAATTCAGTAGCACGCCACAGGGCGTAGTATAACGTAACATTATCACATCACTGACCTGTGTGCAACACCCAATGACGGGTACTATGATATCTGGCGTGGTGGTGGGGAAGATGCTGGGAACTGCAGGTGATTGGTCAAAGAGGCGTTGCCTGACGAAGGCAGCACAACCTGGCAGTGGGACTGGAGCTCCCTTGAGCACTGTAACGATTGCTGCTGCGTCACCTTACC
The DNA here is from genome assembly GCA_039880955.1 of Chlamydomonas urium. Lineage (NCBI taxonomy): Eukaryota > Viridiplantae > Chlorophyta > Chlorophyceae > Chlamydomonadales > Chlamydomonadaceae > Chlamydomonas > Chlamydomonas urium. The sequence continues at coordinate 11,453 of JAWZTI010000451.1, forward strand.
TACCTTACCTCAGTTGATTGCACCAGAGCTGTGCCATCCCCTGCTCATCGCCTGTGCCCATCCACTGCTGCTGGTACCGCTTCTGCTGCTGGGCCTAACCTTGTGTAGGAGGCCCACCCCGCGCCATCGCCTGCCAATTCCCTGCTCACCGCCCGTGCCCATCCTCCGCTGCTGCCGCTGCTGCTTTGCATGACTTTGCGCAGGAGGGTAGGCGGTTGGTGCTTGTTCAGGAGTACGCAGACAGCGGCGACCTGTACCGCCGCCTGCGCGCCGGCCCACAGCAGCTGTCAGAGCAATGTGCGGCCAACGCCGTCATGCAGCCGCTACTTGGGGCGCTGCAGTACCTGCACTCCGTAGGCATCATGCACCGCGACGTCAAGGTGAGCAGTACAGCAGCCTGCAGTGTGACGCTGTGCAGTACCTGCTCTCTGTCCTGCTCCAAGGTGTCGCAGATGGGCTTCCTTATGTCACACAAGTGTCAGGTGTCAGGTGTGGCATCTTCCTTCCCACCAATACGGTGCCGTTTACATGTGTTCCATGCTGCTACCGGCTTGCAGCTTGAAAACCTGGTGCTCTTCAAAGACGGCACCCTCAAGCTGACCGACTTTGGGTAAGCGGCAGCTCATTCCAGGGTGATGCTTCCAGCGTCGCTAACAGCTCTTCAGAGCAATCAAAACTTGCAGTCCCGGTCACTATATTTTGGCTGACAAAAAGGGGTTCAAAGTGACACAGGGAGCATGGGGATGCGGACAAGGAAGGCACTCGTGCCTGGGCCCTACCCCTGTTCCCTGACCCTTGCCTCCTCTACTCTGCACCTGCTGCACCAGGCTGTCCATAGACGCGTCACAGGAGCGCCCCGTGACGCGCGCTGGCACCTTTGAATACATGGCTCCCGAAGTGCTGGTGTGCCCGCGCAAGGCGCACCCCCAGGAGAACAAGGAGCGCTGCGATCTGCAGTACGGTTTCGGAGCAGACATCTGGGCGCTGGGTGTGCTGGCGTACGAGCTGCTTGTTGGCCGGGTGCCGTATGGAGGTGAGCCACAGGGACTACTGCAGGTCTCCACTGATCCACTGTTGATCATGAGAACGTGCTGAATTCACGAGGGGAAGGCACCTAGTGGATGACAAAGCAGTTCTTGAGTTGTGCGCCGCTCGTACACAACATCATCAAGCCTCAATTGCAGCTGTCCCAGATAATGTTGAGTGAACTGTCGCTGCCAATTTGTTGATGACTTGTGTATGCAGGGAAGACCGCGGAGGACGCGCTGAAGGCTGTGATGTTTGCCGACCCCATGGCGCTTCCATTCCCCGACCACATCACGGCCAGTGCCCGATCCTTCACCCTTTCGGTGAGTTGATGTTGCAGCACCCCTGAAGCCCATGTGCGCATCATTTGCACTTGAGACTGCAACAAGCCTCTGCGCCCTGCACCTACATGAATAGGCTCTTCAGAGGGACTGGCGGCAGCGGGCTGCGCTTTCAGACCTGCAGTGCCACCTGTGGCTGAAGCTCATGCGGGTGAGAGGAGCACAAGGCGCTGCGCCCTTGGACGCAGGTGCCATGTTCAAGGGCAGTAAAAATGAACAGGGATACAAAGCGCAAGCTATACAGCTTCACATGTCCTCGTCCCACAATTTGCCTGACATGCTGATGATGTCTGCCCTGTTGCTTGCAGACTGCCTCCCTAGGCATGAGCCAGCAGGCGACGCCAACCATGCTGTTCACGCCCGCCTCCTCAGTGTGAAGCCGTTGGACTGTACCATGCTGTTGCTAAGAGATGCCGCGGCCACCACAGCGACAACAAGTCAAAAGTCACAAGGTCCCACAGTGCCCGCCTGCAGCTGGAGCGACGTGATGCTATCAGATTCTGTGAACATCAAAATGCCGGAGACTCGCCTGTGACAAGTCATGATGAGCTGGAGGGATGTGAGGTATGCGAGGGAGGTCATGGTTAAGCAAATAGGCGCTAGGCCCCGCAGTCCATCATCTCCACCAGGCCATGATGCCTCATGACGGGCAACTGGCCCGCATGATGGATGGCGGGTAGGGAGGAAAGGCAGGTAAGGCGCTGCACGTGCCGCCACACAAGAGGCTGTGAGGGGCAAAGGGTGTACATGCTGATGCTGCTCGCGGCGTGCACAGCATTGCTGCACACTCGGCCCTTGCTTGCGGACACTAGGCGATGCGCACTAGGGCTCAGCTCAGCTTCATTTCCGTCGCAGCGAAAACGCTAGGGCTTCTGTTGAGTGGCATGCCTGGCTGCTGAGATACATGCCGGCAGGCGGGCAAGTCAGGCGCCATGGCCACAGCACCTGAAACTGGCTAACCACGCAGCTGGCATTGGTTGTCAGGACGAAAACGCGAGTATTTCTTGCCACAAGCAAGCTGCATGCATGCTTCAAGTGCATTCCATTGCAGAGCTTCGAACGAGGCCGTGGCCAGCACTTGTGGCGCTATGTGGGGCCCCCTGTGCTCGTGCTGTGCTGGTGGTTCCAATCGCTGGCTGTAACCGCTGGGACTGTGCAGGCGGCCGGAAGCTTCTCTGTTTCCATATTAAGTCACAGGTGGCTGGCTCGCAGCTTCCGCAGCATTGCCATGCCCCTATGACAACTGTGAGGAGCCAATGCGTAAGCACATTCATTGTACATGTTGAGCCGTTGCATGCAAGTACATGCTATCTCTGGCCTTTTAGCGCAGTGACCGCCCTTGCATTTTTAAACACTATGACTCGGTTTACTTATGCACGTGTCCAGTTGCAAATATGCTGAGGCAGTGGGTGGGGCGCCAGTCCCTGCATGGGCCATTTCAGTGGGACAGGGATGCTGAGCCCAACGCCCGTATACGAGACACTGCAACAGCTTGGATGCATGGCACCTGTGCGCTTGTGGCATTGCAGCATGGTTGCTGCTGCGCATGCAACGCGCTCTGACCTGGGGATTGACCACACTGCCCAGTTCTGTTCAGCTGTGGTGGAGCATATGTGCAGTTTACCACTTGAAACAAGTTGCTACGTTGGACAGACAAGCACATGACAACAGTTCAGCCGGGCAGCTGCAATCCATGAATATAAGTGTGGACAGCCCGTCCAGGGCCCATGGCGCGCAAGCATACGCCACAATTTCCAACGTCGCCACGCCACGCTCGCCCTGCAGGTTGCGACGACATGGACGCTTCGTTAAGCCGTCTTCTACAGCAACTCTATGGCTCAGGGCAGCCGCTTGGCCCGAGCACCCCAATGCCCGAGGACGGCAGGCCGGGCCAGCTCTCCACGGACGACTTTCGCATGTGAGCATGCCTCGCAGGGCAGGGGTTGCAGGGCAGGTGGTGAGGTGGTGCGCGCCGGCCGTCTCGAGGTCGCGAAAACCCTCTCTCACAGTGGCTCGTCCCTTGTGCCCGCAGGTTTGTGTACAAGGTGAGCACTCAAACGGTCGCTGCAGCCTGCGCGGCCGCAGCAGGGCTGCAGGGCGCCTCAGGAGTTGGAAGGAAGATGGCCACCTGAAAGAGTCGCGTCATCCGCAAAAGACAGCGCAGCACAGCTAGCAGCGGGGCGCCAGTGCAGCTGTGCAGCTGCCGCCATGCAGCACAGCCAGCAGCCGGCTGAGGGGAAATTAGCGGTAAAGCAGCTATTGCTTTGTCCACGTGTGCAATGCTTCGGAGGCGCTGACGTCTAGTGGACTGCGCAGCCACGCACAAATCCATCAGCCCAGCCTCATGCGCTAGGCAGGACTAGGTCGGCCGGTCAGACTGCCGGTGTTGTGCCGCAACTGATCATCACCACATGGCAATCCCTCTGATGGCCTTTTGCGTTTACTGCCCAAGTGCAGGTGACTGAATGTGCTTGCTTTGGTGCTGTGCTGCTGTAGGTGATGCCCTGCACTCGACGCGGGCCACACAGTTGGGTAGAGTGCGCCTTCTGCCACCCAGGAGAGAAGGCAGCTCGGCGATGCCCCCAGAAGCATGCATACATGCCACTGGCGTGCCCCAACCTCAAGCGAGTAAGTGGCTTTCAACTCCCATGGTCAGCAGCCTGCGCTCAGGCCAGGCAACTTGCTGCGATGTGTGCGCTCGCTGCTTCCTGTATTTCTGCGTACAAGCTTGCTGTGTTCCTCACCACACTGTCATGCGCCCCTGCTTGCAGGATGGACGCTGCCCCCAGGGGGATTCGTGCCACTTTGCACACTCCCTGTTTGAGTACTGGCTGCACCCTGCCAGGTGCGTTGGGCACTGCGCTTGGAACAGCGTGGTCTTGGTTCAGCACCATTGGCTTGCTGTAGCCGGTTGCTTCAGAGCTAAATGCATTGGGTCTTGTGCACGCAAGATTGTGCTTTGCTGACTGTTTTTGCAGCCACTTGGCGCCAACGCATGCAAGCTGCTTGGCTCGCAACGAATGTCGCGTAATGTATGCTGACCCTGGCCTCTGGTATGCTGTTGTGCTGCAGGTACCGCACGCAGCTCTGCAGCTATGGCGTCGAGTGCAAGCGGTCCATCTGCTTCTTCGCTCACCACGCCGGCGAGCTGCGCATCACGGAGCACACCGCACAGCTGCTGGCCCTGGAGAAGGAGCTGGAGAGCGCCGACCCGTCATGCGCCTCCTCCAACGCCAAGTGGGGCATCAATAGCACACCGCCATCGCCGCACAACCGCAACAATGGCGGCGTGCGGCAGGTGGGAGAGGGCCGGAACGGAGGTCGCGGCGGCTGCGGCGCTGGTGCACAGGGGCATGGGTCACGGCAGCAGGGGCAGCAGTCTCTGGCAGGGCAGCTGGGCATGGGCTTGGGGCTGGGTGAGGGCCTTGATGGTCAGCTGGCGCAGCTGCGCCACCTGCAGGCCCTGCAGCAGCAGCAGCAGCAGGGGCCCGGCCGTGCGCGCCAGGGGTTTATGGGCGCCCTGGGACCAGACATGGACCCCTTCACCTTCCCCGGCAGGCAAGAGCAAGGTGCAGGCACTGGGGCGTTTGGCAACCAGGCCAGCGGCGCTGCGCTGCTGGAGGCTGCTCTGCAGCAGCGCTCTGCGGCGGCCGCTGCGGCTGCTGCTGCGATGCACGCAGACAGTTATGGCGGCGCGGCGCATCCTCGCCAGCACCAGCAGCCTCAGTACGCGGATGGCTCTGTAGCACCCCAGGCTGACGCTGTTCGCCAGCAGCATCAGATGACTGCTGCCATGCGGATGCTGCTCAACCTGTCCCTGGGTCCCAACACTGGTTCCGCAGCAGGTGCAGGTGCACCCAGGGGTGCATGTGGCGCATCTGGCCGGGTGGATCGCCTGCAGACCTATGGATCGCTGCCGGCTAGCGCGTACACCCAGCCCCCGCCGCCCCCGCCGCACCAGCAGCACCAGCAGCTGCAATTGCAGGGCAGCGACACACAGCAGGCGATGCAGCTGATTGCGCAGCTGCAGCAGCTGGCGGAAGGCGGAGGTGTTCAGGCAGCACCTGGCGCCCCCGCCAGCCTTGCGCTGCAGTCGCTGCTGTTGAGCGGCGGCCTGCCTCACCTGCTGTCGCAGCTTGGTGGCACTGGCCCCGCAGCACATACACAGGCAACTGCCCTTGCCCAGCAGATGCATGAGGTGCAGGTGCAGATGCAGATGCAACAGCACCAGCAGCAGGCGATGCTAATGCAGCAGCAGCAGCAGCAGCAGCACCAGCAGCAGGCGATGCGCGGCATGCCCCAACTGGGCTCCGTTGCTTCGATGCAGTCGTTTGGCGCGCCCCTGCCCGCCCCTGCCCGCCCCTTGGACGATGCTGCTGCGTCGGCGGCTCTGTTTGGCTGCCCCAGCACGGCGGTCAAGTGCCCCCCCTCCAAACCCAACAGCAGCGGCAGCCCATCGCCGGCCAACGCGCTGAGTGTGCGCACCCGTCACACTGCCGGCAGCAGCGTCAGCAGCGGCGCCTCGGACGGCACGCGCTCGCCCCCGCTCAGCCACCACAGCGACGAGGGCGTCTGGGCGGTGAGTGAGGAGCTCAGAGCATTAGTGGCCTCATTAGTTTCTGGCTCCTCTCGGCCTTTGTCTGATGGGCAGGCAATGTGCCAGCCCAGTTGTACATGTGATGCCCAAAATGCAGAGGTGCATGTGGGCAAGGCAGCACCTGACCTGACCTGCGTGTCAATGCGGTCTTTGCAGGTGCGCGAGGGCGATCAGTGGGGCTTCCGCCGCGCCTCGCTCGGCTCTGATGCCACCATTGCCCAGCCCATCCGCACCTTCCCTGGTCAGCAAACCAAGCTGGCGCCACCAGCGCCCGCTGCTTCAGAGCTGGGTCCCTTCTCGAGCATGGCTGCGTACCGTGCACTTGGCGACAGTGCCGCCCCGGCCCCTGCTGCCGGCGACGCACGGGTGCGGCTGCCGCTCAGCCTGGACGACGGCGAGCTTGGCCTTGCGTCCGGCATGGCTGACATGGCAGGTGCCAGCGCCATGATCGCTTCCCTGTCGCAGCTGGTCGACGGCCCCTCCTCCCTGTAAAGCGTCCCTGAGGGCGGTTGCAGCCTGCCGCAGCTCCGATACGCACTGTGCAGTGCTGCGCCAAGCAGCAATTAGTTTGGCTGACAATGCGCAGGATGCAACGCTTTGACACGCTGCGTTAGACATTGCTGCGCAGGATGCAGCCTCCTCCCCTTATCAGTGTGATTGTGTTCTGCGATGAACTTTGCCTAGAGCCGCATCAGCTGTGCTTTCCACAAATCAGTTCTGGGCAACAGCAACATGTGGTGCCCGACAGTGCAGTCCTAACTCTCCAGTGCTGTGTGCGAGGCTCAGAGTACATTAGAACCATTGCAAGCCGGGTATAATTGACAGTATCACTGGCGCCAATGTCCTTTCCTTCCAGTCCCTGCAGAGCGGGTGCAGGGTACAATTACCTTGGCAATCCACTAATCAATCAAATTCGTCTGCTTAGCTTTGCTGTTATTGCTGCCCGGCTACATTTGTTGCTTATGTGCTGGCCTGAACCTAACTTAGTCACCGATGCTTTACACCCTCAATCTCTTTCCGTGCCCTGTCCCGGCCAGGCCTTGTTTATCCTGTGTGCACATGTGTGCTCGGCCCACTCCCCACCCCCCTGGTCCCACACCGCCTCGCCAAACTGCTGTGGTGTGTGTGGCGCCAGGAAGTGGGAGCTTGTGCTGTGGACGCCCAGTCACTAACCATGCAATGGTGTCGATGGCTCCATGGCTTGCCTTTTTGCATACATACATGGGTGCCGTGCCTTGCCGCTTTCCTGCCGGGCCTTGGGCTGCTGTCTGCAGGCCATGGCATGCGCCTGCCCGCATGCTTATGTGCTGCGGCGCATGCGCGCTGGTGCTGAGTGGCCCGTGCAGGCTGGCAGCAGCACAGCACTTGCACTACATCGGTTGCATTCATTGGCGGGCTGGTGGGGGCGGCGGCCATGATGTGCTGCCTGTTGGGCCCCGTCCATCTGTACCTGTGCAAGTACTTCTTGCCGTCGCCAGCCACCACCGCCTTATTCCCTTTGTCCTTTTGCCGCCTTTTGCCATGGGACCGCACCTGGGTTGCGCCTGAACGACGAATTGTGCTCAATCACCTCCACACTTGGTTGAGATCTCGCACTCACACGTCCAGGTTGCAGACCCTCACCCCTCCCTTCGGTCAGTCCTGCTTGTGGTTTCTCGAGTATTCTTAATTTTTGCCTGCGACACCGCAGTACCAAACTCTTTCTGACCCCCGCTTGCCCGCACCCCGCCTGTGTGCCGTCACATGTTGAGGCCTATGTTGGTCTCGCTCTTCCATGGCACGCCGAGCTTTGCACGCGCCTTTTAGCACTTCTGTGCTGTTTTGCTGTTGTCAGCGCGCTGTTGCGCTGCACCACTGAACACACCATTAGGATCTCACACACTGCATTGCTATCTGCCTTGTCCACTTGATTATGTGTGTGCCCTCGTTGGTCCTTGGGCTTGGGATATAAGAAGTTCGTTTTGGGATGCATCGCAGGCAGCACGCCTCATGCAGCCTGTCAATTTTCCCAAACCACAATATCAAAAGTTTTGCAACGCCCGCGAGTGGATTTGCACCGCCCTGTCCATTTGACCTGCTCCGCTGCTTTCCTTCATGCTACTGCCCTCATTCCTCTCAGTCCTGCTTTGCAATTTGTTTTGGGGAGCTTTCCCCCATGCCCAATGAGCCTGCTTTCGTGTGTGCATCTGTTCATGTTGAAAACAAGCTCATAAACATCTGCGTGTAATATCTTTGTCTTATGATTGCATGCTGAAAGCGACCTCAGGCTGTTCTGCAAAAGTGCGCATGACAGCAAATTAGGCCCCATCTATAGTCTGGCACAGACTGCTATTTAGTCCTGGGACCTCCAGCGGTGTATGAAGGATGCAGACGCGTAGGTTTACAGAGACTGCAAGAAACTTTCTCAATTGCTCAGCCCTTTTGCAATTGCTCAGCCCACACAAGTATGCTGCTGGCTTTACTGGAGCAGTGCAGACTGGCAACCAGCCGCTCCCCTCCATGCATGCATCAACGACATGCCCGGCCAGTCGCTGCTGCGCCGGCGGCGCATCCAGGTAGGTCGCAATTGCGTTGTGGCCCATCGCCTGATGAATGCATGCCGCGCTCACGTCGTGACTGTTTGATCCTGTGCGCAGCTCGAAGTACTGCGTGCCGTTGATGCATGCACTCAGCAGCAGGACTCAGTCGCAGCGTCGAGGCCGCAGCGTTTGCCGCTCTTCTGCTGTGGCACCACTTACATCGCAGCAACAGCAGCTGCCGCAGCCCTTCTACCAAGGCTCGCTGCTGTCCAGCAGGGATGAAGAGGTGGGCTTGTCGCCTTATGAGCGCGAGCAGCCACAGCGCTCAACGCCACCCAGCATTCGTGACACCGGCACACTGCGACCGGGGCCAGAGTGGTTTCCCGCCTGGATGAAGTACCGGCGGCGAGAGTCCAATTACGTGTTCTGGGAGGACAAGTTCAACAGGTGCAGCCTAGAGATCCCAGGTGTGTGCATGCTATGTGCATGGGTGCGTAGGCTGGAAACACAGGCAATCCACCCAGCACGTAGTGCACTGAACCGTATCATGCTGCTGAGTGCGCTGGATCTGCACAGCGCTCGCCCATTCCCTCGCATGCTGCTGCACATCACTCCAATCATTCGGGCACCCTACAAATATTGCAGCCATTTGTGCAAGTAGGCTGTGGATGCCGCGGGCTGCCCACATAACGGCCTGGGCCCCTGCGGGAGCCCTCTGAGCCGACAGGCGAAGACCATTGGCTGTTGCTCTTCAGTGCATGGCTGATGATAAGAGTCCTGTTTCAATCTAATGCTGTCAAGTCATTTCTGATGCGTTGCCTTTGTCGTGTCCTTTTCTTCGCACCTCTGCAACACTTCAATTGAGCTATCGCGAGGTCTGCGAATGCTTTCCAGGCAGCATGCAAATCTGCACGTTGCACGGGCACCCTACAAATATTGCAGCCATCTGCGCAAGTAGGCTGTGGATGCTGTGGGCTGCCCAGATCATGGCCTGGGTCCCTGCGGGGGCCCTCTGTGCCAACAGGCGAAGACCATGGGCTGTTGCTTTCCAGTGCATGGCTGATGATAAAAGTCCTGCCTCACCACCATGCACGTTGCACTGGCATATTGGGCAGTGGCACGTCCCTTGCATTGCATCATGCACACTAGCTGCGCACCAGTCTGGATGAGTTGCGCGGGGTTGCATGTGCCAAGGTTGACAAGTTGCCTCAATGCAGTGCTGCTACCTTGACAGTCAGCCAGCTTGCTTCTGCTGCGTAATTTTTGCCACGCCTATTTCAGTTGTTTGCTGTGCGCACCTGCGCCTTTATGTCACATGAGACCTGGGCGCACTGCCCATGTACTTGCGCTTGACTTGCTCTCCACGCATCTGCATCTGGTCTGCATGCTCTGTTTTTTTGAATGGGCACCCTACAAATATTGCAGCCATCTGTGCAAGTAGGCTGTGGATGCCGCGGGCTGCCCAAATCATGGCCTGGGTCCTTGCGGGGGCCCTTTGTGCCGACAGGCGAAGACCATTGGCCGCTGCTCTCCAGTGCATGGCTGATGATAAAAGTCCTGCCCCAGTCACTGCATCGTGCTACCTTTCCTGCCAAGACCAAGCACATAATCTGCTGATGCTACTCAACCTTCTTGCATTGATCAATGCACTATACCGTGCAGAGTCTGAGAAGCGTTGGACCGTCTTTTCGACCGCCTGGTTCGCCCTCATGGAGCTCAAGTACCTCAGCTGCCCGCCCGCGCTGCGCTTCCTGTGGTTCATTGCAACGCGCGCTGTGATGTTTAAGGTGTACGAGGCACACAAGGCGCTCATTCTCTGGCGTGAGTGGTGTAAACGGCAGGCGCTCTTGCCTGCTTGCCCGCAGCACTGGAATTGGTGTCCAGCTTGCAGTAGTTCTGGGTGGCATGCTGAGGTCCAGTATTATAAGCTGGCTGCTAATCCTGCGCATGCGCTTGCCTGCTTTCTTTCCACAGAGTGCAAAGCAGAGGCGGGGTTAGCAAGCCGGGCGACTGGCGGGAAGGTTTCTACCTTCTCCAAGACCATGGCCATGCGGCGCCTGCACTGGCACAACAGCATTGTTGGAGAGCTGTTGTATCTACTGAACGTGTACAAAGTGAGACAAACAAGGACAGGCAGAGGCTGTCAGCATGCGGGTGACCCTGATTGCCTCAGGCCCACTTCAAGGTGCACAAGCAAGCCAGCTCCGTGCGTATACGTGAGCCTGATCATGCTTGGCCCCGTGCGTTGTGTCCTGCTTGCAGACGGGGCGCGTGCATCTGCTTCCGCCCAAGAAGCAGCCAGTACAGCGGCCAACATTCTTCTGGCTGTTTTGAGGCAACGATCGCCTCGCTAGCATCTGATGTATGTGGAGGAACACCTGTCCAATATTCATGCGAACTGCTCGCAAAGCACTTGTCAGTTTCTTGCAACACAATTTGGTTGGACAGCAGGTCTCATGTCTTGTTGCACGTTGGTGGCATGCAACGACCTGAGGAATGGCTGAAGGAGTACTGCAGGGTCGGTCGCTCGCTCTTACATGTGTATGCAGCACAAAATATGAGACGCTGTTGATATGCACTACTACACCGGGCCAAACAGACTCATCTTCTCCAACCCGTACCGCTCCAAGAACTTCTTGTTAGCGCTGACAGGCCGGCGGCGTGATGCGCTGAGACTGTCACGAGACGCGAGACGTCGGTTCTCCTGGCGTATCTTGTCCATGTGGTCGCCCCCTAGCTCCAGCATGTTGGGCACAGTAGCCTGTCCCCCAGAGGGCTGCGCCGCTGTGCTCGAGCCTGGCCCCATCCCTGCACCTCTGGCTGCGCTCCTACTACTGCTGCCGGCTGCAACCAAACTGCTGGCGCCAATTGGCGGCAGCGGTGTCCCCTGGCCCAGCCTGCGCTGACCGGCGTAGGGGCTGCGCAGGGGCAACCCTGCCTCCGTGCTCCCCACCTGTGACTGATTTGAACGCTGTGACTGATTTGAAAGCTGATGGCTGTGACTTGGGCTGGACATACTATCTCTAGGGCTGTGCACTTGCACGAGGGGGTTGCTGTCAAGCGTGTGCAGGCTGCGCGGGCTCACTCCAGCAGCCAGGGGCGGGCTGGTGATGGTGCGCCGGGACAAAGCAGACGTCGGCGCGCTTATGCTCTGCGCTTTGAGTACCACACAGAGGGGAAGGGAGCAGGACACGGGCGTCAAAGGGCGTCCTAGTTAGGATGCAGCAATCAGCGCACAGGGTCTGCACTGACCTACACTGCCCACACACAACATGGTAAGCAGTTAGCAAGTCAGGCAGCCAGCATCGCTTAGTGCAGTCTGTTTGCATTCTGCACCTTGAGCTTTGCTCCCCCGCACACTGAAGGCATCTTTGATGCCCATGTGAATAGCCCATCATCATCACAATCACCAGGGCTGTTGCAAAGGGAATACTGATGGCTGTTGATAAACTCCCCAGCACAGGGCAACCGATGCAGGAGGGGCCTGTGGCCTGCTTGAAGCCATCGCAAACCCACAACCAACCCAAGCACCTACCACAACGCCCGATCCCGACGGCCGCTTGTCCGGCCCTGCCAGCGACATGCGGCTCTGCGCAATGGCGCCGGACGTGAAGGACGTGTTAAGTGCACCGCCCAGGTCAGGGAAGTCATCTTGTGACTGGGGTGGCGCCTGAGCCTTCCTGCATGTGGGCAGGAGGAGGTGAGCAGGAGAACCTTCAGGACAGTGGCCAGCGGCAGGGCGTGGTGCTGGGAGAATCAAGCACACCCAAATACAGCTCCTAGCTTGTCCGCGCACACACTCATAGGGTCAGGCCTGGCAGGGCTTCGCGGCACTCACGCTGGCTTGGGCGCTGGTGCAGCGGGTGACGCAGTCGACTTGACCGCCAGCTTGCTCAAGCCTGCCGTCGCGCTGGCGACTGCAGCTGATTGCCCCTGGGGCCTGGCAGGGCTGCCTGGGTTGCTGCCCTTCTCAACCACTATGTACTTGTAGCCCCACTTCTCCAGCGTCTCCCTGGCGCCATCGTTGATGCACAGGTCATATGGTGTCTGGTCGCGCTCGTTCACAAGCTCCATCTTTGCACCGAGAGACAGCAGCAGCTGCGCAGAGAATTGAGGGAGCAGCGGGCATGACAGGCACCGGGTGGCAGATGTTGCAGGAAACAGGCGGGTGTTGCAGCAAGGTGTGCTCTGGAACATCTGTGTTGTACTCTGCGCCCTGGCACACGCAGACGGTGGAGTGCCATTGAAGGTGGCTGCCTTGCGGAGCTGGGGGCATGTTGTGTGGTGAAGTGGCTGCCAACAGTGGCAACTACCTGCCTGCCAAGTTCCCATCAACCCTGTCGACAGAGACCTACCTCAATCACGTCCAGGTACCCCATGAAGCAAGCCAAGTGCAGCGATGTGTTGCCGTCCTTGTTCTTGAGCGACATGTTCGCGCCCAGCTTGACTAGGACGTTGGCAGCGTCCCTGCGGTTGTTGTATACGGCGCGGTGCAGCGGTGTCCAGCCAGCCTTGTTGGTCGCATCCACCGGTGACTTGTGTGTGACGAGGAGCTCAATAACCTGCAGCAGATTTGACAGCCAACGCAGCGGTTGGTGTATTTGCATGGCACGAAGCACATGATGTGCCAGTGAAGCGGCGCATGCGAGCCACAAGCATGCCATCTTCACATTGCCCCATGTTGCTGCAGTGCACACTCACATCTGAGTTGCCTTTTGTTGCGGCCCAGTGGATAGGCAGGTCACCCTCCAAGTCTGACACACCAACAGTGGCTCGAGACTTGAGCAGAACGCGTGAGATCTCGTAGTGGTTCTCTATGCATGCCAGATGCAGCGGCGTCACGCGGAAGAAGTCACCCGCGTCGATGTCCACACGCTTCTTGATGAGGTACTGCGCGGAGCCAGCGCATGCATGCAAGCTTGCTAGTAAGACATGGCACAACAGCATGTTCTGCAACCTCCCACGCATCGCACACCATGGCGGCGCACCTCGACCGTCTCCAGCTGCCCATGCTCGCATGCAATATGCAACGGCATCATGCCTAGCAGATTCTCGCGCTGCTGCAGCGTGACGCTCTCGGGATTGCCCTGATGTATGCCGTTCTGCACATGCTGCTCCAGTTTGGTGAGGTCACCAGTCTTGGCTGCATGGTGGACTGTGTCAGGTGCTGTCTCGATCTTGTACCTATGGAACTTCTCAGCGGTGTCTTCCTCTTGCTGCATCTTTGAAAAGCTCTGGCTGACACGCAGCGACTGGTTGCCGTGCTTGCAACACCACGGTTGCGGAGGCTCGAAGCCACACCTGATATAGCTCAAGTGTGTCGTGTCTAACGTGTCCGGTCGACCTGATTACCTGGTAGATGTGCTCTCGAAGTTTGTGCATACTGCACAATCGCACAGAGCCTTCAAAACCAATTTGCTCGGGTTTTCATGTCAGCCATCATTGGACTCAATCATTATCAATAAACTTTACTGTGTCAACCTGCTCGCTCTTGGCAGGCAGAGGGGCTACAGAACCCATGGTGACTTCAACTCGAGCAATCCGGTTGGAAGCCACGTTGGTACATGCGGCCGCGGTATTATGGCGCCCCACAGAATGCAGCATGAACACAACCACTTGTGCCCCATCCTGGTGCGGCAGCTGCCTGCATGGCAGCGCACCTGTCAACACATCACATCTCCAGCGCTTCCAGTCGCTCACCAGCTGTGGCCACCGCTGCCTGGTGCTGCACATGATTGCGAAGAAGGCGCTGCGGATTAGTACAGCAAATTGACTGCAGTTACGAAGTCTCCCAGCTGCAGGGTGTCTGCATTCCACCATGTGCAGCTGCCAAGAGATACCACAAGCGTAGAAGTTGCTGGTGCTTCGGCGCACCTGGGGTAGCAACCTCAGCTGACTGATTGCCGCATCATGGCACTTGAGAGCTACCTCGCGACAGCCCTGCACCGTGCCTGCAGCCATGGTAGTAACAGGCAGGCAAACGACTCATCCGCCATGCACAGGCGCCTCCCCCAACGGGCAGCAGGCTGCTACACATACCTTGAATGCATAGATATGTTTTTGGCAGAGACAGAAAGACCCCAGGTTGCTTGGTGCTTGCTTGCAGGACCCCCTCGCACCTGCCGTGTGCAGCGAGCGGATGATGACGCGCTGCTTGTTGATGTCTGTGATGAGGGTCAGCGCGCCCAACACCTGCACAACCACAAGGTGCCACAGGGTTCCAGTTCAGGTTCAGATTCATCTGACAGGGACTGACTGACAGCCTGCAGCGGCATCTGACTTCAGATGCAGACGTCACATATGAGATGCGACAGCATCACCTGAACCCGGCCCTCCCACCTCAGGCAATTCTTCACGTCCGCAGCGCACCACCAGCAGTCCTGTCGGCAAACTCAGGTACTTGACTGCTAGTAAAGAAAAGCAAGCAGGTTGGAGAGGAGGCGAGCCACGCTCCACGCCAAAGCAGCGGCACCGACGTGCCTACCCACCTGACACAGATGGAAGAGCGCTGCCCAGTCGAAAGTCCCCAAAGTTCAATTGCAGGCTGTCACGTATGTGCTGCAGCAGCTGGCCCTCGGCTGCAGCGTGCATGACATGGCAGGGCGCACATGAGACGGAAGTGGGTTCCCAACTTCATTGGCAGTGACCCTGCCCTCGATGCAGCCGGCTTACTGAGCGAGTCGTCGCGCTTGCCATCCTTCCAAACGAGCTGGAGCAGGATGTATCGGTTCTTGAACCGCATTCACGCGGCCAAGCCACAAGCAAAGGCGACCGTCTGCAGAGAGGCGCCTCACTGAGCACTTGTCATGATGGTATCTGCGTTTGCTGCTGCATGCTCTTTCTGGTGAAGCTGTTTGAGCTGGGTAACGATTGCAAACGCTGCCAGTTAATCTGATGTGTCTCACACTGCACTTCAAAACATAAATTTGGAATTCTGCTGCGCCTTTGTAGCAAACAAGCTGCACCGAATGCACTAGCATCATGACGGCCAGCATGTGCAACAAGCTCGTGATGCAGCAGGCTGATCAAAGTCAGACAAAAAGGAATGAACGCGCGTTTGTTCACCCCAGGCGCAAACACGCGCACATGACGCCGTATGAGCACAGCGACTTCGCCCCTTTCTTCCTGCAGGGGAACGGGCCCAGCCGGGATGTCACCGAGAAGCCAGGTAGGCCCCACACGAAACTAGGGGGCCTTGGTCACTTATCAGCCATCAGGGTGCTATCGCACGATCATTGCTGCCATCGGCATCATCGCCGCACCGCGCGCACCCTCAGCACTGCTCCTGGTCAGGACATCGCGCCTGCCCTCCCTGGCACGCACGCAGGGCAGGACCCACATGCACCGCAGCTAGGTGAAGAGTGACTCCAGCTTGAGCGGTCGCCGTTGCAAATTGGTGTAGCTCGGCGTTCATTCAGTCCAAGGGCGTGCTCCTAGGGCAACGATTCTGGCGCAACAGGACACCCAGCGACGGCATGGCGAGCACGGATACCGTCCCTCCCAGCATCCACCTCGGATACAGGTGCGCGCCCAGCAGCGCGCACCGCCTGATGAGTGTTGCATGTGGGACCTGGGCATAGAACATGCACAGCCCTGTCTTTTTCAACCAACACAAATCTCGCATGGCAGTGGCCTTTGGTGCATGTGAAAACATTCCCTCTCCTGGCCTTGCTGGCACGCAGCCTTGGCACCAAGTGCTTGACCGAGTTCCTGGGCACCGTGGTGGGCATCTACCTGGGATGCTCAGTCGTGGCAAACGCTCTGCTACCTGGCGCCAAGGGTCAATCCATGGGTGAGCCAAGATCGCCGCATGTGTGCGACACAAGGTCCAGCATGCCATGGCGCCATGCTGTGCCAGCACAACGGCATCTTTGTGCAGAGCCTTGTTTAGCCGTTGCTCTGAAACACCTGCATAACGCTCAAAATCCGCATGTCTGCAGGCTTTGGCTGGATTGCCCTAGGCTACGGCCTGGCATTTGCGTTTCCAGGTAAGCGCATCTGGAAATCAGCTGCATGTTGCGCCGCCGCCAACTTGATCAACGCCTGGGAGTACCAGAGCACTTGGAAAGCCCGACCATGTCAAACACCCCACCCGGCAGAAAGCCACCATCACACCCAACTTGGCAACTCCTTACATGGTTTCCACACCAATGCGCCCTGTCGTGTGGCGCAGGTGTATTTTTCGGGCACGTCAGCGCCAATTTAAATCCTGCTATGTGCTTGGCGGACTGGGTCCTGGGCAACTCGAACGTGAGCCAGTTCTTCGCCCTATCTGCGTCAGAGGTGCGCGCATTTGTGCTCACCAAAGGCGTCAGTGCTGCTCTGTATTGTCAAAATTTGGACAGGGCTTGAAGCCTTAGTGGCATTGATCAATCGATACCTGCAGAACAAAGCAAGCGCGCGCAGCTGTCAGCTGCTTTGCAAGTGCTCCCTCCTGCACCCAACCCGTCCCCGCTTGAGCCTCGCTCTGGCGCACCCTGTGCACTCTTGTGAAGGCACGTGTACGTGGCGAGAACAGGGCAGCGCTGCTGATATTCACACTTCCAGCCCTTGTTGTTATAGTGAAGCGCTCCTCTCAGCTGACCATGCCCTCCCTCCTCTGTGCTGCTTGTACCCCTGCAGATGGCAGGCGCATTTGTGGGCGGCGTGTTAGTGTGGCTCCACTGGCTGCCACACTTCAAGACCGTCCCCGAGCCCCCTGCCGCTAACGCAGCGGATAATCTGCTGCGCAAGAGAGATGCGCTGCCCAAGGCGGCCGTTGAGATTTCTTCGTACAACCCCAACCCGACAGGGCCGGCGGCGGCGGCCGCCGCAGCGGCGCACCAGGCGCAGCTGACAAGCGGCGGCCCTGGCAACACCACGCTGCGCCGCCGCCGCACACGCACCGGCACCGG
>JAWZTI010000452.1:0-22332 GCA_039880955.1 Chlamydomonas urium
CCCCTACTCATCAAACGAAAAGGGGGTGTAGGTAGGTAGGCCATTTCACAGTCCACAGGGCGCCGCAAGGGCACAGAGGACCCCTACTCAACCGCTACTCGAGCTGAGGCTTGAGGCACAGGTGCCAGGGGCATGTGCACATGCTCTGGCGTTGCTGCATCTGGCGTTGCTGCATCAGATGCTGGAGGCGCCTTGGCGGAGCCACCAGAGCCCGCTGCAACAGCAACTGTGCAAGCGTCATGCGTGCCCTTGCTTCCAGCATGCCATGTTGCAGCAGCAGCTGCGCAGGTGCCCTGTGCGCCTCTGCCTCCAGCATCAGTGGACAATGGCAATACTGCCAATGGCATGGGTGCATGGCATGCACCAGCTTTGTGACTTTCTGTGACATGGAAGGAGAGGGTTAGGGTTCCCCCTGCAGACTTGCAACACACGTGCTTAGCACGCATCGATTCTGCACCTTCTTGCAGAATGGTGCGAACAGCCTCATGTCAGGCTTTTCAGGGCGTTGTGAGCAGCTCAACCAGGAAGCAGCTGCACGCTTTTCCTCACGAGCCTGCACAACATGTCTGCACAAAAATGTTTGGGAGCCGCTTGCCAGTCAACCACTAGACCGCTACCCCTTGCATGCGGCCCTGCTATCGAAGTCAACTTTGGCCAGAGTTGGGGAGGCAGCAACGGAAAGTGCAAGGACGCACCTAGGAACTTTATCCTGACAGAATCCTGATTCGATTTGTCAGCCTTGAAGCTGGAAGCACCCGCAACAGGCGGTGCCCTCCCAACGCCAGGGCACAGCGTTTAGCAGCGTCTGGCGTTGCTGACAATGCCTGAAGCACCCGCGGCACAACATTCTACGATCCTCGTCCTTCTATTTGCCCCAACCCTGCCTGCCAGGCTGGCTTCACCTTCTAATTCCACGCCAGGCCTGCCCTCCACGCACGCTGCAAGCCATATTCAGCTCTTTGTCACCGGCGCCTCCGATAGCTTGCACGCACGCGGGCTCCACAACGGCTGCCTCTGCAGGGTGGCCACTTTGAGCACAGCGCCAGAAGGCCCTCCTCCTTGCGGTGAGCACCTCCTTGCAGTGCCTGTGGCTGTGCGCCGGCCAGCACCTGCAGCGGTGGGACCGCGCGTTGGCTGCTGCTGGTTGTGCGCCACCGAAACACACAACACAAACACCACCCGCACCGTTCCCTGCAGGCGCCATTCATTACTCCATGTTTGCGCCCAGTGTCAGAGAGACGAATTGCTTCGTTTTGTCTCTGCGCCATGCGTCGCCATGCCACGAGCGCGAGTTGGATGCCTGCTGCTCCTCCTCGTCAAGCCTGTGCAGCTCGCTGTCCGACTGCGCATGGGCCCTCGCAGCAGCAACCGAGCACGGCGCAGGCCTTTGGGGACTGCTGCCAGAGGAGGTGAGCCAGGGCTGCAGACAGAGCACCATCAGATATGGCAGATATGTGGGGAACACCCCACAGCTCGCCGTCTCGACAAGCCAGCCATGCGGCAGCACTGGGTACACAGCTGCGCCAGCATCAAATTCTAGGCTGTAGCCTGCGCCGACTGGAAAAGGTCCATCCCTCTCACACTGCACTGCCACTGTGCACTTCTTCACGCAGCTCATTGAGTCCATCCTAAGCAGTTGCTCTCCCTCCAAGCTGGCCATGCTGCAATCAACATGCCGCTTCTTCCGACAGTCGGCAGTCATTGAAAGGATAGCGAAGCAGAGCCTCAAGTCGGTTCCCAGGGCGCGAAGCCTGAAACCCAGTACAAGGTGCGGGCAGTACGCGTGCAAGTGTACCTCCCCCTCGCCTGACAACGGCGTTGCAACCTGCTGCGCTGAGCTGCAGCGCTGCCAGTTGCTCATATATGAGCAGGTGGCACCATGCCTCCTGTTCCTAGCACCTGCAGCATGCTTGCGCCTCAAGTCAGCTTGTCCCATGCCCCCTGCTGCCTGCTGCCTGCAGTGAGCATGAGACATACCTCGCCCTGCTACAGTTCATCAACCACCAGTCTGCAGCAGCAGCTCAGGTAAGCGGCTGCACCACACCTCGTATGCCCAACCCGCATGTCTTGCTGTGAGACCATCACACAGCGGTACGGGCTGTAAAGACAGCAGCCACAGCCCCAATGCTCCAAATCAAGCAATGCGTCATGTGCCACACACAGCACCCTGGTTGATGCATGCTGGGCGTAGAGTGATGTGTAACCTCTTGGGTGCTTTGGCTTTTAGCCAGTTGCCTTCTTGTGTGCATGCGTTGCAACCTCACCCGCACTGTCGTTGAAGCACCCTCCCAAAGCATGGTCATGCATGCCATGACTGGGTGGTTGCTGCTGCGTGCGCTCCATGCTGCTGCAGGCCACTGCAATCGCATGTGGCAGCCACCACACAACCGCCCTGCTCGTGGCCCAAGGCGGCATGGGCTCCCAATGCAGCAGCAGCAGCAGCGGCGGCAGTGACGACAGCAGCAGAAGCACCTGCACCGTGTGCAGCCTGCGCACTGCATGCAGCGGGGCATGCAGCGCCAGCACCAGCACCAGCGCTAGCAGCCCCATGGCACGTCGTGATCAGCGCAAGGCCAGCACGCGACAGCACATGCTGTGCAGCTTTGGCCGCAACATGCACGGGCAGCTGGGCTGCGGTGACCACCAAGACCGAGCGCACCCAGCGCAGGTGCAGCTGGGCTTCCAACCCTGCGCTGTGAGTCAAAACGTTTTGCGTAGGGTGCCCTGCGCCTTGGGATGGCTGCTCATTGCAGCGTCGCCCGCTTTGGGGTTGGGCTGAACTGTGCCCCTGAGGGGTGAGGGTTTCGTCCCGCTGCAATGCCCAGCCATCAGCACTCAGTTGACTGACCAGCACCCTTGCGGCCTCTGTGCTGCCTCCTTGCGACAGGACAACACCGCGCTGGAGGAGGAGATCATTCCCGCTGTCGTGTCGTGCGGCTCCCAGTACTCCATGGCCATGTCCCGCAGGGGAGAGCTGTACTCCTGGGGCCTGGGGCGCAGTGGGGAGCTAGCACAGGTACGTCGGGCTCTTCGCATCAGGGGGTGTGCCTAAAATATGATGATGATGAGCAAGGGTGGGGGGCGGGGGAGGACGCTTGCGCCGCAAGCAGCTGCCCTTGCTTGCAAGTAGCGCAGGGGATGCGGCGGTGCAGTTGCTCATCTGAGCAGCAGGCTCTTCTGAGCCTTGTGCAGTCGGTAGCAGCGCTTCCCTGACAGCAGGGTTGGAGGCGGTATGCAAAATATACTGGCCCGTTTACAGCCTGCCCTGCTCCCCTCGCCCGTCGCTCGCTGCAGGGGCCGTGGGTGCAGCTGGGCGCCCCAGAGCCTCGGCAGGCGCAGCTGATGCAGCGCGTCCGCGTCGTGTCCATCGCTTGCGGCGCCTCCCACACTCTCGCCATCGCGGAGTCCGGCGCGCTGTTGAGCTGCGGCAGTAACCGCCGCGGGCAGCTGGGCACCGGCACGCTCAGCGGCAGCTGTAACCTGCAGATGGTGCACAATCTGCCGTGAGTAGCAGGCTTGACACCTGCCGCATACTGCAGGGTCTTCTTCCTGATCTGAAACAGGGCGGACGGCCAAACAATGAAACTGCACAGCAATGCTTTGGCTTTGAGAGAGAGTGAGTACAGCAGAAGAGGGATTGCTGTGCTGACCGGTCCTGCATCCCTGCACCTGCCCCACGCCCACAGGCGCACGCGCATCGTCTCGGCAGCTGCCGGTGCCGCGCACTCGGTTGCGCTCGCCTCCGATGGCTCCCTCTACACCTGGGGCGACGGCAGCTACGGCCAGCTGGGCCACGAGCAGCTCCAGGTCACGGCTGCACCACACAGCCACAACACCATCATCCTGCCACTGCCGCAGAAGGTGGCGTCGCTCAACCCCGCCACGCTGGCACCAGAGAGCAGGTGCGAGGCTGGGCGCGGTCAGAGCCTCAAAGCGGAGGCGGTGGCAGCTGGCTGGGTTGACAACTGTGACACTGTGTGAGCCCTGGTCCAGTGGCCAGCTGGATACTATGAGGAGTGTTTGGCAGACTTCCTTATGGTCCATGCAGCCCCTCTCCCACCCCCCCGCAAGTTGCCCACACATTGCCAGGCACCTTGCAACGTTGAGCATGTGTGTGCCCCAACCTCGGCATAGCCTGACGCACGCTCGCCCCGAACCTGCCTTGCCCCCTTAGGGTGACGGCTGTGTCAGCAGGCAGCCAGCACACTATGGTCCTGTTGGTGGGAGGCGGCATCCTCGCGTTTGGCAGCAACAAGTCGGGTTGCCTGGGCCTCGGTGACACCCTGACACGCTGGAGCCCCACTAGGTGCGTCCATGGCGCGCAAGTTCACCACCTGGTGCATGGAGCGCCAACGTGTTGCCGCAAAAGCACTGCACTATGTGTGGGCAGACCTGCGGCAGTGGCCTTGCAGCTGCGTCGTGTGTGTTGGGGTGGGAGCCGAGGCATCTAAGGCAGCTCGACAACAGTCATCTTGCTTGCAGCTTCTGACCGCGCTTACGTTCGCGTTGCTGTGTGCTGCTGTGTGCAGGGTTCCCCTGGCGCTGCCTGGCGACGAGGGGCTGTGCATCCGTGCGGTGCAGCTGAGCTGTGGCGGCTTCCACACGCTTGTGCTGGTCAGCCGCCAGGGCTGCCTGGAGGTCAGAGCTGCAGGTGAGGGCTGGGTATAGCGTTTCGCTGCAGTGACGGGGTAGACTGCGCTGAGCACTGCACCAAGGAACGGTGATCAGCGGTAGCCAGTCAGAATGTCAGCGCAGCAGGCAGTGTGGATACGGAATAGTGCTGGAGGCTGGGCTTCTTATATATGGCACATGATACAGCTTTCCCTGCAGTGAACAGCGGCTGTTCAGCTGCAAGGTACGCCTCCGCCTGCGTACAAATTGCAACTGCACATGCACGATCAAGGCCCCACTCCTGACGTCCACGCCTCATTCTGGTGTGCACTGCAGGTGCCAACAACTGGGGGCAGCTGGGCACAGGCGACGGCCTTCCGCGCTGCCGACTGGCGCCAACTGTCCACATCTCGCGGCCCTGCGCCGTTCAGGCCGGTGCCGAGCACTCTGCTGCCATCAGCGACGACGGCTCCGTGCTCACATGGGGCCGCGGCGACAGCGGCCAGCTGGGCCATGGCGACGAGCTGTCGAGGTGTGTTCCAACATGCATTGCCGGCTTCATGGCAGTACATCCCGATAAGACGCTGCGCCGCAGCAAGCGGGACCTGCCGGCGGTGCGGCCCGCGGTGCAGGTGCAGGCCGGTGTCCCGGGCCCGGCTAAGGAATGGACGCCGCTGCAGTAGCTGCATGCTGCTGGTGCTGCTGGCGCTTGTATCAAGATGAGACCCTTTGGTGCTGGCCTGCCGCCAGCCTGTATACCCACACGTGGTTGAAGAGCGGTTGGGGGGGGGGAGGGCTGGTGCGCTGCGCTAATGCGGCCATAATAACACGTAGAAAGAAGAGTCACACGGGAAGGATAGTGTTCCAGCGAAGAAAAAGTCATTTTTCTGTTTCAGGTTGCTGTTTTGCTCATGCATTCGGCCCCTAGGCCTTCCGCACCTTTACATCAAGTGCTCAGGCCTGAGCATCTGCCCGCTTTCGTTTCAGCTTTTGGATTTCACAGCCAGGCCATCCCTCCATGTCCCTGGGTATGGCCTGGCTTTCTTTCACCGTCTTCGTACGCACATGGATCCTGTGAGCACCACCAGCTGCCGCTGCACCCATCTGACCTAGTACGCGCTGCATGTCCGCACGCATGGCACCGGGGGGGTCAGGGCAGCTGACGTCCTCCAAGAAGGATCCTGCTATGGGTCCTTCACCCATCAGCGGTTTTTGAGTGAGAGTGGTTTCTGGCAACGATTTGTGTGTCAGTTTTGCGCCTGGCTGCCCATGCTGCAGCGCACAGCAGGCTTGCGGAAGAATTTGTATGCTACGCAGGCTGTGTCCTGCTCCGAGACATACATCAGGGCGCTTGCCAATATTGGCAACCAACCAGAACTCGTTCAGTGTCCTCGATCCTACATGTTGGGGGGCGTTGCGACGGCAATGGTCAAGCATCGCAATGCACATTACCAGCCCAGTTTCGTGGAGGTAATCGGGTTTGGAGTTTGTTAGCCACACAGAACTGTGTGGAACTGCCACAAGTTTGTTGAGCGCTGAAGCTTAGACTGTCTTGCACCCTGTAAGAAACGTACAGAGCTGAGGCCTGCTTCACGGATGCTTCCAGAGCCAGCTGACGAGCTAGCCAGTTGACATGTGTGTTGGCACAAGCCCCAGGCCCTACAAGGGTTTTCTTCTGAAGGAGGGGGTTGTAGGTCTACGAAGTCGAGTCCGCTGGGATGAAGGGGAGCTGGAAGGGGAGCTGGAGTTGACACAGACGTAAGGGCGCCTCGCTGACAAAGGGACACAGACACAGGATTGAGGATAGGAGCGTTACACGAGACTGGAAACCAGTCAGAACCCAACAAGTGACAAGGCAATTCCCTCTCTGGAAAACCCGAGGGCCCTTGTGGCATGGATCCCTCGCCTTACATAGATAAAGTAAGGAAACGTTAGCAGCCCCCAGGTATGAGGTTGGGAGCTACCGCAATACAATGGAAGCTGAGTCAGAGTGTCAACATAGTCAACAATGTCAACCAAATCTCCTGCAATCTGAGAAGTTCTCAGGGAAGACCAGCCTTGTGGCCCTTAACAACCGACACCCACGACCCCAATCGAGCATGCAAGAATGGACAGACTGAACAACTTTTGTCAGTGCTTCGTGTCTCCTTGTGGCTTGCTGATTTATTTGTTTAGGTAAGCTGTCCAAGGCATGGCACTTGGGATGCGGCGCCTGGTAGGTTCATGGTTCGAGTGCAGCCTTTCTACAGGAGCCTGCCGGGAGACGTTCACGCAGAGTTTGCCAGAGTTTGCATTTCAGGTGCAGAGTTACAGAATAGCATCAAGAAAGCATTGCGTCTCATCAGAAAATGCAGGCACTGAGCCAGCCATACTTTCTGTGTGCTGGTCGGGTAGCAGTAATGAATTTAAATGAATGTAATGAATGTCATGTCATGTCATGTTGTCGTCTGGTCTGGTGGTCATGTGTCACCCCAGGGTGTCGCACTGCCGCCCCAGGCAGGCCACGCCATGGCATCCCACTGCTGGAAAAAGTCGATGCAACTACTGTGAGCTCCCAAGAGGGAATTTCAACCCTAAAATAGGTCTACTTCGATTTCACGAAGTGGGCGTGGGCCATGGCCACGGCAACCATCCCTGCAGCCATCCACTTCCCTGCGTCACCCATCCCGTGCCTGCCCACCTCCTGCAGCTTCCCAACCGTGGCCACTGTGTCCGCCAAGCTCTTCATGCTGTCATCCAGCTGAGAGGACGCACGCTCCGTGCTGCCACCCAGCTGACAGGACGCACACTCCACACTGCCACCCAGCCGCAGCACTGCACAATACATGCAGCCCACCATGGCCAGCGGCCTAAAGTGCTGCTGCAGCACACCCATAACTGCTTCTCCGACTGGTATGCTGTCCCCTCCATCGCCGCCTGCAGCCACGGCAGATCGCGGACGGCCACCGCCTCCGTTGCCACTGCCGTGGCTGCAGTGGCTGCGCTCCGGCCAGCTCCTGGACTGGTTGCCCTGCCCCTGCCCCTGCCCTGCCCACGACCCCATTCCTCTGTCCCTGCGTCTTTGATAAGATGCAGCAGTTCCAGCCCTGCCATCCCATCCCATCCCAGTGCCCATGCCATGGCGCGTGGATGGAAGAACCGCTGCGCGAAGGTGTCCTGCATTTGCGCATGCGGCATGCGACAACCTGGTGTTGTAGGTGAGCCCAACCCCTTGCATCGTTGGAAGTGCCCACCTGCCGCCTTTATCGTACCTGCGTTTATCCTGAAGGCCAATGCCATGGTCGCGGCTTGCCGTATATCACGGTGCCCTTGCAAGGCCAATTGCATTGCATTGCATTGCACCACTAGGGCTGCGAATGTTCACACCCCTCACTTTGCACTCGCCTTCATTAAATTTGTATGCAGCTTCATGGCCTCTCTGCGTTGAAAATAAACACGGAAGTCGACCCGGTCAAGCCCCGTCTTGGTTTTGGAGGGGGGGGGGCCTCAAAGGCCTGTGCATGTCATAATACATCGTAAACGAACCTTCAAATCCACTCCCACACGGCAGCATTCACGGTCATGACTAACCAGAGCATCACTTGGGCAGCATGCAAAGCACTTATCCCACTCAGTAAAGGGATCCTGTGACTAGCACCTGCAGCTGTACGCGTGGAGAGTTTTGCGCAAACTGCCGACGCCACTCCACAGTTTGTGACAGCGATGGCACCATCGAAGCACTCCCAGGCTCATGAGGACGCGTGGACGCTGTGCCATACAACAAGGGACAGGCAAAGCAGGAGGGGATGATGCGAAGGATATCAATTGGAGCCTTGCAAGAACAGGAGCAATGTAATCCTTCGCAGCGTGCATGCCACAGATTTACTTCTGACGGCGCCTGCCTGCTAAGAACAGTGTGCAGCACATGAGTCATCTGAAGCGCAGCAATGTCTGCAACATTGTTGCCTACAACATTGTTCGCACTGTCACACCAAATCTCACCCTCCTTCGCACCTGCAGCGGAAAGAAATGCGCTTGAAGGCAACTAATGCACAAACCTCTCCAATGCTGAGAAGTTCTCACTAAAATACAGCCTGGTGGCCTTAGGCAACCGACGGGGGACTTCCAGCCAATAGGCAACAATCCTGATCGGTGGCAAAGGTTCTGAATCGGCTAAGAAACATGGTTGGTGAAGTACAAAACTACAAAACAAACCTTGCGGCATCACTGATGCAATAAGAAAATAGGCATTCACTGTCGTCAAAACGGTCGCAGTAGCGGCAGTGCCAGTCTGCAAGCGGTGCATGAAATTAGAGAGCCTTCGGTGTTGTGCAGGGCAGGCTTGCCTGCAGATTACGCTTCTTCCTTAACCTACGCCCACGGGCGTAGTTCTTTCTTTCTTTCTTTCTTTCTTTAGAGAGTCTTGCTAACATTCGGAAGGGTGGCATAGTATTCGACGCACCTCCGTCACATGTGCAGCGATGAGTGCCCCCCCTTGTGCGCAGTCAGTGACTTGGCCTGACAGGCAGACAGCCGCAGCTGTTCATACCGTGTGGGCAGAGCCTGCTGCGCTTGGCTCCGCCACTTGGCGTGCACCGGCCGCGTCAGCTCCTTGCGCCACACAGGTTGCAGTGGGGCATCGTCATCCTGTACATCCCCATCAAAGTCCGCATCACCAGAGCTCCTCGTGGCCTCGGTGAGGCTGGGATAGCTGGAGCTGGCGAGCAGCTGCAATCCAGGCCTTGACGCCGAGGCGGTCCATGGCGAAGAGGGCGAGCCTGGCAGTTCGGCCGACTGCCATGCGGTACTGCCCCGAGTCCACCCACGCCCTCGTCCCTGAGCCGGGAAACTGGGTCGCTTGATGCCGATGTGCGATGATGCGGTGTTGCAGGGGGGTGTTGCGCGTGGTGATGCTGCACCAGGGGTGCGCGACCATGGCAACGCCCCTCCTGCCTGATGCTGCGGAGCCGCCGCTGCTGCTGCGGAACGGCTGCTGAATGGGAATGGCGCACCCGCGACTCCTCGGTCCTCTGGCCGCAGGGAGCTGTACTGCCCTTGTGTGGGCCTCGCAGCCCTAGCCTGGGGGCTATCAGCGATACGCACGGAACTGGCGTGACGGAAATTGGATGGCGACTGTGAGCGACCCAGGTGGTGGTGCTGAGCGGGTGAGGAGGGGCTGCTGGATCCCGCAGTGCGGCCGGTGCTAGGCCTGTAGCGAGGCGCGCTATGGCAGCGTGCCATGGCGCCGGCTAGCAGGTGCGGGGGGACGGTGCGCAGTGTGACGGCCTGCATTGAACCACGCATTGCAGCAGGCACCACAGAATGAATGACAGCCCATGGCAATCCTGAGTTCATTTCCGCTGACCTCCTTGCAAACATGCCAGGATTGGCATGCAATCTAACTTGGCAGCCATGTAGCAATGTGTTGATGACAAGTGCCGTGCGGCAGCACACCTGTGTAAACGGCAGGACAACAGCTCTACTGGGTGGAGGCGGCTGGTAGTCCACTCGGAAAAGTGCTTGTGCCCCCCCGTCAGATGCCCATTTGTGGTCCTGCCCTGGGATCGTGCCGCCTGTGGCCCTTTGCAAGGCGGCTGCAAGGGCCTGTGATGCCCAACTGGCGGGCGTTGGGTGAGCAACGTCTGGCGAGGTTGATGGGTAAGGTGCTTGGTCATGGCTGCGAGGGTCAGAAAGCAGCAGGAGCATGCGGCACCTGAGCATGCAAGGTCATGTAGTTGGAACCAAGCTGAGACCAACACAGCATGCCATGTCCTTATGCATGACAGAAGCCGTGCTCGCAGCTCACTCTGCGCATGCAACAGCTGCACGCGAACTTAACACCTTACCCTGTTATCGCCTGCTCTCGGTCGCTGCGCACCACCCAAGGCGTCGGGCGCAAGCTTGACCCCTGTGACTCCGCAGCTACATCAGACATTCATTTCAATGCTGCTTTAGAGAAGGCTGCAACCAGGTTGGGTGTTGCGGTGCCGGGCAACAGCTGGAGTACATTCTTCGAGCCCACACTGCGAGCAGAAAGCCTCACCACTCTAGAGCGAGCTCTAGACAGGCTCATTACATTCAACGCATAACTAGTCACAAAGGCAGCGGTGATGATGGGGGGATGTCTATGTGTGTACAGGCTCCCAGCTGTGGCTGGCATCAAGCTCAAATGAAAGGGTTGGCCCACAAGGTGTATAATAATGCACGTTAAGTCATGTGTTGACCGTTTGCTTGGCATGCAATTGCATTGCTAGGTTGCACGCTAGGTCGCACGCTATCAAGGCACAGCCAGGCTTTTCAGCGACAGCGCCAGGCCTGTCTGACCAATGGGTCGTCCCAAGACATTTAGAATGCCTTCTTTTTCCCAGTGCTATTGTTAAGGCAGGACTGCGACAGGTACGGAGGGTTGAATCCCGCGGGGAAGAACGAGTTGACCGCGGCCTGGTTGGTGCCTGAGATGGTGCAGTCGCCTGCGCGCAGCAGCCAAGATCAGCCAACACGATGATTAAGGGTCCTTTGTGCCCTTGCGGCGCCCTGCGGACTGAAAAATGGCCTACCTACCCACCTGGCAAACACGAGATATCTATCATTACGAAACCTCAATCCTGCCCCGCTTGCTCTGCTGCTGGCTGGTTATTTGTGCTGCTTGTACCTATTACCTCCAACCCATGCAGGGCCCCACCAAGGCCCCCAAGGTGTAACAAAGGGTTGTGTCATGAATTTCAGACACTCCTTGGCTTGACCCCTGAGCCTAGGCCCTAGCTGTATCCAACTGTTACACCGGGCCTCTCCCTTCCCCCCACCAGCAGTGATGTTCACGAAGCGGCGCAGCTCCAGGACGATCGTGGCGCCGACGTTGCGCAGACAGAACTGGGTGGGGAACAGGCGGGCGACAGCCAGGTTGCGGGGGTTGTGCTGGATGCTCTTGCAGTTCAGCTCGCTGGTCTGGTTGGTCAGGTGCGCATGCGTAATCATGGTCTGCAGGTATGCCAGGCTGCCGTTGAACTGCCCGTACTGCAGGGCAGAGTCGCGCAGGAGGGTGCCGCGAGGGACCGCCCACTCGGGGCCGCCCAGGTCAATGATGGTCGCGGCAGCGCCAGGGAGGATGGTGCCAGTCTGCATGCGGACAATGAGGCAACCAAAAGTTGGTCAGTAACAGAGGCGTTGATGAAGGTGCTGGCGTGCTGAAGGTGCCTGCGTGCTGCCGCTGAAACGCAGACTGCCATGGCTGTGACAGCAGCCGCACACCAGGGCTTATGCTAGGGCCTTGCGTCTGTTGGGCCTGTTCTCAAAATTGGGCCTGTCCTGGATTGCAGTACGAGCAACTGCGGATGGCCCGGCTGCCTTTTTTGGCACTCACGTTGGCAAAACGACCGGTGGGGAAGCAGCGGGCAGCGACGGGGCGCATAGTCAGGTTGAATGCTTGCTGCACGGCAGCAGGGGCACAAGCATGGGGATCAACAGTTTGCACCCACGCGTGAATCGTGGCGGTTCACAGGCAGGTCTGCACCTGCACCACTGAGCCAGCATCCCTTTTCACTGTTTCTATGTCATGCTCCGGCCTGTGCATGTAAGCGTCACGTGCAGATAGTGTGAAAATTTTTGCAGCTGCGCTCGCTAACCTTGCTCAGACCCATGCAGTTGCCAGTGGGTTGAGGGTTCCAGAACGAGTTCCAGTCGTTGAACTCGCCCATGTGGAAGCTGCGAGGTGTGAACGCGCAGGTATGCAATAGGTAGGTAGGCAGTAGGTAGGTAGGTCAATGCATAGTGGCGCAGAGCGCCGCAAGGGCACAAAGGACTTAACTCTTTTGATAAGCAGGATTATCAAAATCGTATTCCCAGAACGGCTACATGTGGCACCAAAGCGGTGCCCAGGACAGAGTGTAGGTTTGACAGGCGGCAAGCGCACAGGGTGCGCCAGCAGCAGCAGCAGCATGCCACGCTTCTGCAAACCCTCCATGATGCTGTCGAGCTCCCTGTGGGGAGTTTGATCTTACCTGATTGCCCACATGGGGGTTGTGTACACACCGACGAAAGAGGGGGTGTTGCCGTTGGTGGGGAAGCCTGCACAATGGTTCATGCACAAAGCAGCATGGTCAGCAGGCACAGCTAGCTGAAGGAGCATGGCCTGGCAGGCAGGCACAGGTGTAGGGCTGCAAAATCGAGCTGGCTGCGCACCGGATGGGGAGTAGGTGATGCGGACAAAGGGGAAGGGAATGCCCAGAGGAATTTCGGTGTTGTTGGGGTTTGGGCCAGTGGGCAGCTGGGAGTTGAAGGTCAAAGGTACTGTAAGACCAGTGTAGTTAAAGTTGCCATTGGCAACGGGGATGAGCTGCGACGTTAGGGGCAGGGGCGAAGTCTCCATTCTGGAGATGAAGGTCCGTGTCCAGGTAATGCCCACAGCAATGAGGCCGTTGCCACCGGTCTTGGGGTCATAAGCTGTCGTGAAGAAAGGCTTAATGTAGTCGCCAGCACCCTATGCAGAACAACACAAAGGTAAGTCTGTTGGCCATGGTGTAAGGTGCGAATGAGGCAGCAGTAGATGGGGGGAACGGGTCAGCATGGGCTGGTCTTGTGCCAACGCCGGATTGCGGCAGCACTTGTTGCAGCTGTTGACAGCAACGCGCGCTATGCGCGCTTATTGCGATGTTTGGAGGAGGTGGGCACATGTGAGCATGGTGGGCGGTCTGGAACTCGATATGCTGCGAGTGGCGAGCACAAGCGATCCAGTGCTCTCTTACCCTGCGGTAGCCGTTGCCGTACCAAACCTTGGTCGCGGCCAGTGCGCTGGAGGTGCAGCATATCAGCAGCAAAAGCGCTGCGAGCATGCGGGAGTGCATGGCTGCTGCCGTTCCTGCGGCTATTCCGGTCTAGCCTTGACTGCAGGGCCGAGAAGCGCGATCGGGGAAGCGCTTCAGGCCTGGGCTGCAATGGGATGGCATGCGGGAGGTCAGGGGGTACTTAGCAGGTGTGATTGGTATGGAGGCACCTGTGTAGCGGGACCGCCATGTTGCTTTGGGCGCATGCATGTGCAGCCGCTCAGTACTATCGCACCATCGCACGCTGCGAGTGATTTCCTCCTGAGCGCGACCCCTGCCCACTCGTCTAGCGTCTCAATGCTTCCTCACAGCGCCGATATCGGCCAAATGTGTGTCGCATAGGCGCATATGGTCGCGGGTTTGCAGTAAACCGCATGCTTATGCTTACTGAACGCGCTTTGAATCGGTGCAATGTTGCACGCATCACACGTGGCGGGCGCCTCTGGGCGGGATGTTCATAAGCCTCTGTTTCCTGTCCAGGCATCGGCCCTAGCAACAAGCATCTGCTTGACAAGCCATGCGCCGAAATGCAATCTGCCCTGTTTACAAACATGTGCAGAAAGGGAGCGGATCTGCCAACAAGTATGGTGAGCCTGCAATGTTGTCATGTTATGATAGCACCAGCAATGCACTCTCCGAGTTATTTTTGGCAGTGGCAGAAAAACAAACCTTGCGAGTGCAGTCCAACCAGCAAGGGCGTGCTCAAACTGTCTTCAGCGCCCTGATTGCAATGCGACATTACCGCGCAGTCAAGCGCGCTCACCCTTCACCTCCCCATGCTCCTGGCGCGGGCGCTTATGCCCCACGCTGCCCCAGCTGTCCGAGAAGCGCCCTCCCTCAGAGCCGCCAGCGTGTGCCGCCTCCGGCAGGCCCGTTGACCGAGCATGCGGGCTCCGACTCCCCGACAGCGGCGGCGCCGGCAGCACGCGGGGTGAGGACACCTTTGACGGCGCGCTGCGCGCGCCATCTGCCACCTCGCCTACCCGCCCATCCCGGCGCCCGTCCCTGCCCCTGTCCCTCTCTCTGCCCCTGTCTCTCTCTCTGTCCCTGTCATCACGGCGGTCACGATCGTCCCGCCGGTCCCGCCCGTCGGCAAAGGCACGCTCGTCGCGGCCGCCCCGATACTCACGGGAGGCATCCCTGGACCGGCCAGAGCTGGCATCACCCCCAACGGCCCCAGCAGCGGCAGCTCTGCTCCCGCCGCCCCGATCATCAGCGGCAACGCCGCCGCGATTGTCGTTGTGGTAGGAGGAGCCTTGACGGCCCCGGTCCTCAGCTCCGGTCCCACGGTCCCCAGCACCGCGGTCTCGGTCTCGGTTCCTGTCGTCCGTCCGGACATATCTGGAGGCTCCCGACCCCGCAGCAGCAGAGCCTCGGTCAGCACCTGGCGCGTTCCTGCTGCCATACCCAGCCCTGTCCCGCTCCCGCTCCCTCTGCCTGTCCCTGTCGCGGTCTCGCTCCCTCTCCCTTTCCCGGTCTCGTTCCCTGTCCCTGTCTCGTTCCCTGTCCCTGTCTCGTTCCCTGTCCCGCTCCCTGTCCCGCAGGTTGTCAGGAGCTGGGAAGGGCAGGCCGGCTCCCGGGGGAGGGGGCAGGGGCAGCCCGGGTTCGAGCGGAGGCCTTGGAGGTGGGACAGGGCTGCGCCCCAGTGCCGTCACGTCAGCCAACGGCGGGTTCTCGTACCGCAGCTTGTCCCGCTCATGGTACAGCCTCTGCTCGCCGCCGCGAGGCGGGTAATCAAGCACAGGCGGGGGCAGCAGCGCTGGCGGGGCCGGCCCCGGGGGCGGTGCTGGCCCAGGCACCCGCACAGCATCGTCAGACCTATGGCTGTGGCCTGAGCCCCCGCCTGCGCCGCCCCGTGCGCCGGCCCCATAGCGTTCTGGCTCGCGTGGCAAAGGACGGTCGTTCCCACCGCTGCCTTGCCGTGGCGCCAGCAGGTACTTGGGTGCGCCGCCGCCCTTGGGCCTACAGATAGGTCAACAACATGGCACACAATCACAGGCAGGCATGAGGGGTGTGTCGGTTGTTACGCAAGCGAGCGGCTTGGTGCTGCAGGGTAGCTGCAGATGCAGGAAAGCTGCAAGACAAGGCAAGCATGGCTGCAGGAGGGTGGTTGATGTAACTGTGCTGCCTGAGCTCAGGTTGCAGAGCAGGCCAGCGCTGCAGGACGGTCATGCAGGAAAGGGAGATAGGCTTGCGGCAGGGGGAAGGCAGGTGAAAGAATTGCAGGTGGCAGGTTGCTGCTTCACGAGACGGCAAGCATTACAAAGGGCTGGGTCAGTTCTGACCCCTTGGAGCACTGAGAGCTCCAGGTGAAGTGTGCCGGTGTAGCATCAGTGTGTGGCGACCACCACACAAGTGTGGGGGAAGGTAGGGCGGTAGGTGGCCACACTGCATGAGGATGTATGGACCGAGCGCAGCCGCACTCCAGGGTCAAACCGACGGCGGCAGAGGCTGAAGTGGTGGCGGAGGAGGAAGGAGAGACTGCTTACCGCGCCTGTTGGTTGCCGTTTGAGTCATTGGTGTCAGGCGCAGCATTGCCGTCTCCAGCAGCATTGGACGGGCGCTCCGGGGAAGCACGGCGCCTACACCCAAGCCAGGTCGGGGGCGGAGGCGGTGTGGGTGTGGGAGGGGATGGGGGACGAGGGAGAGGCGACTGGGGTGCGAGGGGGTGATTGGGGGAAGATGGCAGGTCTGATGGTCGGGGGTGGCGCTGGGTGGAAGCAGGCAGGCACTGAGCGCAGCATGGGAGAGTGTGGAGCAGGGCGGGGGCGCTGAGCACGGGTGCAGCGTGGTGAGTGGCTACCGAAAGGGCGAGTGAGGGCAGATGGGGCAGAGGGAGGTGGTGTTGGGAACCAGCGGGCAGCGCATGCAGCCTTCATTGATTGTGCAGTGTCGCGCATCGGTGTTTAGGCCGGGACGTAATTTGAGCTCTTAAACCTGTTCTGGCAACAGACCGGGAGCTCAACTACCGGCAAAAACAGATGCTGCAGGTCCACGCCGGATGCTGCAGAGCGCCGCCCACGTGCGCGCACAGCAGCACTCAGGCAACACGGCAGCACGACAACACGGCGGGAAGCTGCGCGGTCTGCTTTGGCACAACATGGGCAGGCAGGCTACTCCAGCCGCCTGGAAACCCCGCAGGCCTGCCAGGGGTGCGCACCGGGACGGGTTGCTGTCCTGGCTGGGTGAAGAGCGGCGTGCGGTGCCTGGGGGGGCGGGGCTGGCGGAGCGGCTGCGGTGCCAGCGGTGCCTGGCATCGGCGGCGGAAGGCCTTGCGCGGGCGTCGGCGTCGTTACTCTGGCGCCGGTCCCTCTGTCGCTGCGAGTCCCTGTCGCGCTCGCGGTCCCGGTCCCTGTCGTGGCTTCGGTCTCGCTCACGGTCTCGGTCCCTGCCGAGGTCCTGATCCCTGTCGCCGCGCTCCCGGTCCCGGACCCGCTCTTGGTCTCGCCTCTGATCTCCCTCACGGTCCCTGTCGCCCTTCCGGTCCTGCTTCCCTGGCCTCTCCACACCCTGCATGTCGTCTCCCCCGCCAGCACCCACTGCATCATCGCCTTGGCTGCCCTGGTTGTCAGCAGGCACGTCAGCCCCGTCATGCCGGCCCTCGGGCGATGCAGAGCGCGAGCGCCTGCCATCCGCACCGTCTTCCAGGTCCTCCTCTGTGCCACGCCTGTGGTTCAGATCAAGGAAGTGTGCGGTGGCATGTCCATTGTGATCAGCGTTACCGCGGCCAGCGAGGAGCGCCACGCCGGCAGGCCTTGGCAGCTGCATGAGCAGCTGACCACTCAGCACTTTGCGCACCTGATCAGCCATGCCTTGACTTCCCACCACCTGCTGCTGGGCGACATGCTGGTGCGCTGTGTTCCCTGAGCATTGCTGTCAGCCTGCTAATGCAGCATAGTCCGCTTCCCTACCCCCTCCCACCTGCTGCCGACCCCAAATGGGTCGTCAGGGTACGCTTCTGCCTCCAGCTCTTCATTAATGAGGTCCAGCACGCTCTCATCAGGAGGGTCCAGAGGAGCTGCCATCAGGAGGTTCAGCAGCACTTGGCCGACTGAGTTGCAGCAGATCACTCCACGATGCCTTGCACACTGGCTGCCGTGCACGCCATTCATCAGCATGTGCAGCCCATGCTGCGCGCACCTTCGCTGGGGTCGATCACAAACTCCAGCGCGGCGGTGGGGCCCTCACCCAGGCTCGACATGCACAACGCCACATGCTGTTGCAGCTCTGCCTGCGTGGTTAACCAGCAGCGCAGACTTGCTCAGGACGAGCAGGCGCCTGGAACCAACGGCTGCATGCAAGACGTGGCCCAGGTACGTACCCTGGACAAGCCATCAGTGCTGGCTGCAGCCACGCCCAGATGCCGCGCCTCATGCTTCAGCACTGAAGCGGTGGATGCGAAGCCTGCCTCCGCTAGCCACTGGGACACCAGCGCAACGATGGCCGGCCTGTCATATTTGGGCAGCACCACCTGCAGTACCGGGAACCCACTGCTGGAGGCAGACATCGGTGCAGGTGGAATCCACTGTTACAATTTTTTGCCAGCTGGACAAGAACGTTGGAGCGTGGGCATGCAAACACGACAAAGTGGAGGCCTCGTCAGGAACAGCTCTGGCTGTGGCAAACATGAAGATGCAACGCTCGTGCACAGCAGCCACAGGCGGCGTACGCCGGGCTACGGTGATGCTGCCACATCTGCCCGGCGCAGCAGCGATGCACGACGTGCGCCAAACCGTCTGCTCAGGCCGCCGCGTGCCACTGGGCCGCTCGTTGATCAATTTCGCGGACGCGCATCGCCGCTGCATCGCGGCAATGGCGTCTGCTTCCGCCACGGACGCTGCCCTGCCGTGGCAGGCAGCGCTGAGTGACATCAAGAAGCGCCGCGACATCCACAGCATCATGAGTGCGTGCGCTGCAGCAGAGCAAGGGGTGCGATGGCGCCGACACGGCGAAAAGGCTGCAACTTGCCATGCCACGTGCCCCTGCTTTTCGCCTGCAACGTGCTGCAGTTTTGGGTGCTGGTCCCATCGTCATCGGCCAGGCCTGCGAGTTCGACTACAGCGGCACGCAGGCATGCAAGTCGCTGCGGTGAGTGTGGGTGCTGAGTCTAGGGCTCCATGGCCTCCTCGATGTCCCTCCCCCCACGCCCATCACCGCCCTGCGTGTTGCCATGCGCGCCTGCAGGAAGGAGGGCTACAAAGTGATCCTGTTGAACTCGAATCCGGTGCGAGCAGGGGGCAAAGCACGTGCAATCAGCAGCAGCCCATGCAAGCCATCCTACGCTGCATGGCCCACCCAATCTGCTGCATGTGCAGGCCACCATTATGACCGACCCCGGCATGGCAGACAGGACATATATCGGCCCCATGACGCCCGAGCTGGTGGAGCAAATTCTGGCCAAGGTGCACGCGCTGCTGTTGCGGTCATGGGTGGATGTGCCGCCAGAAGCATGCACTGTTTTTGAAATGATGCATCGTTCCTGAATGTGTGCGGCTTGGTTGTATGCCTGCAGGAGCGCCCGGATGCCATCCTGCCCACCATGGGCGGGCAGACTGGGCTGAACCTTGCGAAGGCGCTGTCCGAGGTGCGGTGGGCTTGCTGCTGTGAGAGGACGGACCCACAGGCCGGGCAGGGGAGGGAACGAGATTCCTGGGGCAGCAGGTAGCACCGACAGGGGCTGCGGAGTTCCCTTGTTTGGAATGACCGCCAGTGGGTGCAGGGCTGCGCCAAATGACTGTGCCAGCAGCTGCAGGAGCTCTTTTATCCTCCGTGTGCGTTTCCATCAGAGCTGGTGGCTGGATGCGGCTGGGTTGAGGAGCGTGTGTGCGGGCTCACGGTGGCCCTTCAAGTGTGAACCATGCCACCTGTCATTGTTCCTGCTGACCAAGCCTCTAACCTGCCCTTCCTGCCCGCCTGCCTTCACAGAAAGGCCTGCTCGCCAAGTACGGCATCGAGCTGATTGGCGCCAAGCTGCCCTCCATCGATCGCGCCGAGGACCGCGAGCTGTTTAAGCAGTCCATGAAGCGCATTGGGCTCAAGGTCCCCCAGTCAGGTCAGCAAGGGCAGGGGAGGGGGTAGGTGTGTGTATGTGGCTGGGTCAAGGTGAGCAGTCCGTAAAGAGCATCGGACTGAAGGTGACCCAGTCAGGTCAGCAAGGGCAGGGGAGTGGTGAAGCGCGTGTATGTGACCGGCTGGGAGGGATATTTAGGCGGCCAGATGCAGGTGAGCACGAGCAGCAGGTGAGTGTAGGTGGCTGGGTCAAATGGGTGGGGCAGGGGTAGCCTTATGTGAGGCTGAGCAGCTTGCCCAGTTAGCAGGGGTTAAGCTTTCATCAGAGCAGCAAAATAAGCTTTGGCCTCTGGCACCCCTTGACTCTGCAGGTACTGCGGAGAGTGTAGAGGAGGCGCTCAAGGTGGCAGCGGAGATCGGCAAGTACCCGCTGATCATCCGTCCCGCCTTCACGTGCGGCGGTACGGGCGGCGGCATTGCGTACAATGTCGACGAGTTCAAGCGCATCGTGCAGGAGGGCATTGACGCTTCTATGACCAACCAGGTGAGTGGGAAAGGAGGCAGAAGGTGGTTGGGTTGGGTGGTTGAGCTTCATACCTACTTCCGCTCCACTCACATGCACTGTTGGCATGCATTCCTGGCCGCAGGTTCTGGTTGAGATGTCCCTCATTGGCTGGAAGGAATATGAGCTGGAGGTGATGCGTGACCTCAGCGACAACTGTGTCATCATCTGCTCCATTGAGAACGTCGACCCAATGGGCGTTCATACAGGTGTGGGGGCTGGCAAAGTGGGGGGGTGAGTGCAAGGCGAAGGTGCGAGGGGTGGAAGCGCATGAAAAACATGTTGCGTTGAGGGATGTGCAACTCACCGGCGGCTGTGCCACCGCCAAGTGCACCTCTACACCTCCCTGTGATACACTGTCAAGTGCCATGCACCTCCATTCCTGTGCTGTGCCTTCTCTATGCCCCCTTTTCAGAAACTGGCTGTTTTTCATTCACCTCCCCCTTTGTGCTGTGGGCCCCCCGCGCCGCCACGGCAGATGACTTTGTCACCATTGCCCCCGCTCAGACGCTGACCGACAAAGTGTACCAGCAGCTACACGATGCTGCTGTCTCCAACATTTTCCTTCAGGCCCCCTTCGCTATGCCTCTTCTCACCGGCCCCCCCTGTGCTGTGTCTCCCCTGCCCCGTAGGTGACTCCGTCACCGTCGCCCCCGCGCAGACGCTCACCGACAAGGAGTACCAGCGACTGCGCGACGCCGCTGTCGCCATCATCCGCGAGATGGGCGTGGAGTGCGGCGGTTCCAATGTGCAGATGGCCATCAACCCCGAGGACGGGGACATGATCATCATCGAGATGAACCCTCGTGTCAGCAGGTCGGGCAGCACGGGGCTGGGCAGTGGTCATTGATGGAACAGGAGGCAGTTGTGAGCTGGACGTGGGTTTGGGGCAGTTTTCAGTTGTGTGTCCCGCAGTTGAGGCAGTGCTGAGCGCCAAAATGCCCGTGGACTGGCTTTATCCTTGCCTCCGAGCCCAGCGGCTGCCCACTC
The DNA here is from genome assembly GCA_039880955.1 of Chlamydomonas urium. NCBI lineage: Eukaryota > Viridiplantae > Chlorophyta > Chlorophyceae > Chlamydomonadales > Chlamydomonadaceae > Chlamydomonas > Chlamydomonas urium. Next base: position 20,971 of record JAWZTI010000452.1, read on the forward strand.
ACTGTTCTGGTAACAGTGGCATGGCTTCTCAGCGTAAGAAACATGCCCCTCATTACAAATGCCCCCGCACTGCAGGTCCTCTGCGCTCACCCCCAAGGCCACTAGCTTCATCAGTCACATTTATGATAGCAGTTTGATACTTGTATGAGCCTTCCTTCACAATCTTCTTGATGTTCCTCACACTTCAGGTCCTCTGCGCTCGCCTCCAAGGCCACCGGCTTCCCCATCGCCAAGATGGCTGCCAAGCTGGCGGTGGGCTACACCCTGGACCAGATCGCCAACGACATCACGCAGAAGACGCCGGCCTCCTTTGAGCCTTCCATCGATTACGTCGTCACCAAGGTGCCCAAGTTCAACTTTGAGAAATTTCCAGGTGGGTGTGGGGTGGGTGTGGGGTGGGTGTGGGGTTGCTTGAATTGCCAGTTGACAGAGTGTTGGATGCTTTTTGCCAAGGGGTGACGATCAAGTCTGTACATCCAACTGTATGGTGCCCAAGTTCGAAGTGGTTCCTAGATGGGTGTGAGCTCATGTTGCTTGCCACTTGGCACAGTGTCCAGTGTGTTTGGCCAAGGGGTGATGATAAGGTCTGCGTTCGTTGGGATGTTGTCTGAGCTCCATCCAGCAGAAAACGCTACCATGCTTTTGCCATGCGCCAAGAGCACCCCTTCCTCTTCCTGTTCCCTGTGGTGTTACCCACCCATAAGCAGGCAGCAAGGCTGAGCTGGGCACGATGATGAAGAGCGTGGGGGAGGTCATGGCCATCGGTCGCACCTGGATTGAGTCGCTGCAGAAGGCGATGAGGGGCATGGAGGCGGGGCTGGACGGCTGGGATCTGCCCGCCAACTACAAGCGACTGACAAGGGACCAGGTGGGTGTGGGGGCAGAGGATGTGCAGGTATGGGAGCAAAAAAGTGCTGAGGTGTGAATGGGGGACATGCTTGCCAACTGCAGGTGCCTTCCCAAGGACAAGTTGGGGGCGGTATGAAAGGTGGACCTGCTGCTCAACGGCTAGTGCCTGCCTCAGCAGCAGGCGTCAGGGTTAGGGGCTTTGAAAGGGCTGGCGCGCAATTGCCTAGGGGAGCAACATATAGGGTGTTGCAGTTACGACAGCATGCCCCACAGCCACCAAAAAGTATCTCTTGGCTTCTAAATGTTTGTTGTCCTTCAACACTGTTGCCACACTGTTCCACACTTGCCTTCCTGGCAGGTGCTGTACAAGCTGCGCGTGCCCAACCCCGACCGCATGATCGTCGTCCGCCAGGCGTTTGAGGAGGGGCTCAGCGTTGATGAGCTGTACGAGATGACCAAGATTGACAAGTGGTGGCTGGAGCAGATGCGGGAGCTGTATGATGTGCAGGTGGG